>VZRU01003882.1:0-17667 GCA_013398155.1 Pedionomus torquatus | reverse complement strand
TCCTGATAAAGAGTCCCTCTCCTGCTCTCCTGTAGCTCCCTTCAGATACTGGAAGGCTGCCAGAAGGTCTCCTCGGAGCCTTCTCTTTTTCCTAACAGATTAAAAAAAAAGTAATGCAAAAAGATGGTTTGGGGGTTTTCCAGAGATAAAACTGCTGCACTGGATACACCGAGAACAAAACCACACATGGAAAAAGGTGCCTTTTTCATTTGTATTAGCATCACAGGAGCCAGCAGATTGAAATGCTACAATAAATAAGGCAAACGTGCGGTTTGGACCTCCGGCAGCCTTTAGGAATGTTCCTCTTCTTGCAGCGAAGAAAAAGCCAGAGAAATATTTCCAGCAATAAGTTGCTTTATGGCCTTCAGCTGAGTAAAGAAAGGCCTAGTTTATACCCCGCTGTTTAGTAACAGCTCATTTCTGGGGCTCTGACTCACTCAGCCATGCACGCTGTTTACTGAACTGCCACAAACCCCTGCGCAGCGCTTACGGATAACATCTGATGGTTTGTGGTACAGCAGGCAGCAAATGCCCGCTGTGGTTGATGTAGACTTGAAGAAAAGCAGAGGTACAGAATGAAACTCAAAGGCACCGTTGCAAATCTGCTCCAAAAAGGAGTTGGGTTATTTCTAAAAAGGAAAAGAAACCAGCAAACAAATACCTTCTCCTACTCACAGCTACTGGAGGTGCAGCTGGACCAACTTCGGCTTCTCCAGAAGCGTGACATTAGAAAAAGGCTGGGTTGAAGTCACGCATGGAGGCAGGCTTAAATAGCGGGTTGTGCTCTAAGGGGAGAACAAAACGAGGCGGTAATTAGGGAAAGGGCCAGTTCTGAGGATACAATACGTAATATTTTAAGACGGCGTGTGGGAGTGCTTTTGTTGGATAATTCACATTACCTCTGTTGGGAAGGATGGCAATTCCAGCTCAAGCTACCTCATTACTTTAGGGCAACACAGCACAAACCAGGCTTGCAGCATGTGTCTCAAGAACTGGAGATACGCCAGCCACTTCAAGGGTAGTCAATCCAGTAGCTTACCTGATCATTTGAAGGGATTTGAACCCTGCTGCTCCTTTGCTGGCACTGCAGGGGGACTATACAGGTAGCAAAGTGAAGGCCATTCACAGAATCACAGAATGATATGGGGTTGGAAGGGACCTCTGGAAACCATCTAGAGCAACTCCCCCCGCCAAAGCAGGTCCACCTAGAGCAGGTTGCACAGGAACGTGTCCAGGCGGGTTTTGAATGTCTCCAGAGATGGAGACTTCACCACCTCTCTGGGCAATTTGTTCCAGGGCTCTGCCCCCCTCAAAGTGAAAAAGTTCCTCCTCGTATTTAAGATCGAACTTATGTTCAAGTTTGTGCCTGTTACCTCTTGTTCTGTCACTGGGCACCACTGAAAAAAGACTGGCCCCATCCTCTTGAAACCCATCCTTTAAGTATTTATAGGTATTGATCAGATCCCCCCTGAGTCTTCTCCAGCCTAAAAAGACTCAAGTCCCTCAGCCTTTCCTGGTAAGAGAGATGTTCTAGTCCCCGAATCTTGCAGCAGTTGAGTGTCGTGTGACTTGGTGGCATCTGCCTGGTGTCACCTACCTCCACAAGGGTTCAGAGTGTGCTCTGCTGCCCTTGCTCACAGCCACCGCTGTCACCCTGATGGCCCTGGCGCCCCACCGCCAGCTGCCACGCGAGTCAATCTTCCTCCACTGATAGATGGAATGCAGTCACCTTGCACAGGACCACTGCTCTGCTCTCCTTTCCACCCCTGCCCAGAGCATCAAGCTTAAAATGCAAGTCTTCCTAAATGAGGCTTGAGGAGCTGGGGATCCTGCAACCCAGCACTGAGAGCTATTTTAAAGGAAAAACACGTGAATGAGCTCAGCTGCTAATACATACCTTAGACTGAAAGGGCCGCTCGTGGTGACGATGGGCTGCCTCTCAGAATGGGCTGGCAGTGATACGCAACACCGCCAACAAAATACAAGCCATGGGTTTGGGGAGGACTTTCTGAAAGACTTTGAGCAAATTACAGCCTTCTCACAGAACACAACTGCATTTTCAATGACAACTTTTAATAATTTGGGTCTTTTATTCACCAGCCTTTTAAACCTCAGCTTTCAGCCTATATCTTCGCTGCTATTCAATATTTTCATCAGTGTTAACTGAGCCTGGGGAGCATTTGCAGTTTTAGCTTGGATTAAGCCTTTATCCCTCATTGTTTTAAATGCACAAAAGTCAACCGAGTTGTTTTGTTTGATGTGCTCCATGCCACGGTGAATCCTGTGCTGGCAGGACTGTAACTGGGCCATGTGGTTCATGAATTACTAATCCCTGTCACTCACATTTTCTGGGAAACACATACTATATTTAGTCTTTGTACTTGGAAAAACAAAGCTGGAGAACTTTGAGTCTATTTTTCTCATTAGGAGTCTTTGGAATATTGGCAAGATAATTCAGTCACCAAGTATAAGTGCAATTCATTAATGGTGGTGGAAATTAGACCCTTGAATTGAGAGGCTAATTAAGATAATTAGATCTAAAGCCTGAAAGGAAACTATGCAGTTATTTCTTAAAATCTCATTTATACTTATGTAAATCTGGACCAACTCCACTGTCATTTTCTGGATTTATAGCCAAGTAATTGACATCACTATTGAGCTCTTCTAAGCTCCCAATATCAGCAAAAGGCACTGAAGTGAAACAATGAACACACAGGCTGTGTTTTTCTCTGTAACTTCCAGATGAACTTAATATCACAATGCTTTTCTTTCCAAAGGTACTTTGACATTCTGATGGATTACTTATTTAAAAAAATAAATAAATAAATAACAATCAAAATTTTGATGAAATTAGAGGACCGTAATCAATTTAAAGAGCTGCCAACTTCACAGCATTAGTAAATGAAGAAAGTTGAACTGCTCCAGCATCAACTCCTGCCTCTTCCAGGAGAGCCATTATGTTTAATTTGTGGCTTTCTGATGGAAAGAATTTCTCCTCTGCTGTTCCTTGCGACTGCCAATGGCGCTGAGACCACCATGTAGTAAAAACACTAAATTAATGCACGAACCCAGCAGAAAAGTGGATGAAGTCAGAGGGAGCCACAACATAGTTATACACAGATATGAATTTTAACAGTGCAAATCTATGTGCAATTGCCTGCTATGCAGTCATCGGGGAGAGGAACCTTTCTTGGCTCGTACTTAGCAGGGAGTGTTAGGCAGACTTCTGACTGTGTGAAGTCCTCTTCTCCTTCCCACCCCATCCCTTCAGTGATATTAGCTGTAGACAGAGCCCTGCCCGTCTGTCTTGCTGGGAGCTAATGTGACCTGAAAGGCAGCTATGAAACACTAAGCCCTGCAGCCTGCCTCTCTCTTACATCCAGAATCTAGATCACTGCATCACTGTCATGAGAAACCGGGAGAGCTCATGGCTCCCCCTGACCCAGCTGCCTAAAACAAATGCAGGGGGCACACCTAAAAGATGGAGACAAGCAGACCTGCAAATCCAAGCACCATCTGCTATCAAAAATCATGTTATTCCACGCTTTGGAGCTGGTTGTCCTCTCAGCCTCACAGAACTGAAGGAAGGAGCAGCCTGGAGGAGACCAGATGCTTTAGTGAGAGCTGCTGGTGAACAGCTTACAAAAATGTATTAACAATAAAGATGGAAGGGGACAGGATGAAGGGCACCAGAAGACAACAGCAGGACTACCAGCTCAACCCAAAGGGCTGTCAAGACTTTCACTTGTTGGTTGACACCTCCCAAGTAAATGCCTGCAAAACCTCCTAGATTTCTGGTTCCTCCCTCCATCATCACCTGGTAACATTTCAAGCAGACCAACACCACGGGGAGCACGCACAACTTCTAGGTGGTACCACATGCTGTGATTCAGTGTCTGGGATAGGAAGAAGGGACTCCAGGGAAAGAGAAAACAAAGAGGCTTCCCTTCAAAAAAGAAGAAAATAAAAAAGAGGTAGAGGGGAGCCAAGTTCATTTGGTATAAATGTGCCAGTGCTGCTCTTGCACAAGGCACTGAAAAGCACTCAGGATACTTGAAGCCATTATGAAGGGTGGGTTGAAGGAGGATGGAGCTGGACTCTTTTCAGTGGTTCCCAGTGACAGGACGAGGGGCAATGGGCACAAGCTGGAACATAGGAAGTTCCATTCGAGTATGAGGAAAAACTTTGCAGTGAGGGCGACAGAGCACTGGAACAGGCTGCCCAGGGAGGTTGTGGAGTCCCCTTCTCTGGAGACCTTCAAGCCCCACCTGGATGCAGTCCTGAGTGATGTGCTCTGGGCAATCCTGCTTTAGCAGGGGAGTTGGACTAGAGGATCTCTAGAGGTCCCTTCCAAGTCTGACAATTCCGTGAAATGTTGTTTCTTTTTCTTTTTAAATATTTTCTTCTTCAGAAGGTTTTCCAGAGCTGTGCGCAGCAGTCAAAGAGGGGCTGCCAACCCCTCTTTGTACTCTCCTGGTACAGGAGGCTGTCACATCACGGGGAGCGCTGGAAGCTCCCCTCTGGATGAAGGTCAGTTCTGGCTCCTGCAGCTCCCGGGAGCAGAAACTGGGAGTCACGGCCTGGCAGACAGCAGCTATTCCTGGCTCGCTAAACAAGCACCACGCTCTCAGTGAAGCCAGAGGCAAGGGCAAACAGCCCCCCTCAGTCCAGTACCCCCCTCCTGTGCCTGGTTCCCATCACTTACCACCTGAATTCGAATTTATGGAGTCAATGTCAGCATGACATCAGCTCTGCTGGGTTCAGAATCAGCGCCTCCCAACTGCCCCTTGCCTCACAAACCTGAACCCTTCAAACCTCTGGCCTGCGGGAACCCACGTTCTGTGGAGTACTTTGAATATAGGAAGGAAATTCACAAAATAGAACACCCAAAAAAAGTCTCCTTTTAACCAAACATGCAGGGAATTTTAGGCTCCAGGACTGTACACTCTGTATCTTTTCCATTTGTACCCTGAAATTTCATTTTCATGTATTAGGACGAATCACTGCAAGTGACTCCTTTTGGCAGGCAGTAAAGCAAGGATGCTTTCCAGCTACGTGTAACCCCGGGCACGAGACCAGTCTGTCCCTGCTGGGCATGGCAAAGCCAAAAAAAGCCCTTCCCCTCCTTCCCAGTTCCATCAATACTCTGACATTTAATGTCATCTGCACACTGGTGTGGTTGTGCTTCTCCAGTCGTTCTCCTTTGCAGTTGGGTTTTGACCAAAATTTTGTTATTTTATGCTGGTTTTGTTGTTTTATGAGCAATGATACACATCACCACTTTGTTTTTAGCAGAAAATTGGGGTTTCCCATATAACGATCAGGATAATTACTCAGCTTTTTAACAAAGCCATGCCTTTCTGTCTTTTTCCTTGCTGCTAGGATGCTCTGTCAAGGTACCTGTGGAAATTAAAGTTCAAAGTCAGAGCATCACAACCACCTGACTACAACTAATAGCTGAGTTTGTGAATAACCATCTAATACTCTACACATTTGGAGAAGAAGAACGAGACGGCATCCTGTGACTTAGCTGTCATACAGCTGTCTCCTAAGCAACCCAAATCATCTCTCACACTTTTGGCCCAGTAGGACAAAATCTGAGCAAAATCGCTTCTTTCTCCTGTGCACATTAGGGCTGATGCATTTGATTGAAAACCTGTGGATTGTGATCCCAGATAAGTATCTTATTTTGACCTAAAGGTTTGGGTTGGACCTATCATTAGTGTAAACACAAAGCACAAAAAAAAAAAAAAAAAAGGTTTTCAAAAANNNACTACTAAATAGTAAAAAAAAAAAACAAAAAAAAAAAAAAAAAAAAGGTTCTCCAATATCTAAGGAGAAAGAAGCAAAAATCCATAGATAAATGAGAAATATGTAGGTGTTGGACTCATTATTTTAACGGCAGCAATAAGCCTTCTAAAACTTAGAACATTTCATGAAGATCGTTAAAGTTTAGCAGCCAAAGGAGAACAGCAAGACATTTTTACGTGTGCTGATGATTAACTGGAGCACACCTTGGAATTATGTGAGACGGAGACATAAAATCTTGGAATTACATGAGACAGAGCCAGGCTGTACAGCAAAACTGCTGGTCGGTTGGCTACAGAGGTGGTCATGTAATTGACCACCTCAACTTTTGCAAGAGGCTTTGGGCTGAATCCGGTGCTGCTGGGGTCTAACAACTGTACCAGCCCACCCACGGGCTAAAAATCTCTGCGTGCAGAAACATCCCTTTGTCCACCCAGGTGATGAGACGCAGGAGAGGACTGATGAATTAAATGGTACATTCAGCTGAGATGGGAACCCACAGACCACCTCCAGGGTCTGGCTGTGCTAGATATTCTGGTTACCACTTCTTCTGAGCTGCTTGGAGTTCAAGTCATGTGCAATGGCTCAGGGAGACAGAGGAACAAGCATTGGCTGTACCAAGGGAAAGGGACAGGCTTGTTAAAACCACTGCATTTTAAACATTTCTCCCTATTGCATGTAGAAGTTCTTAATATGCAAGGGAGCTTTTCTTGTATTAAAAGGGAAAGGAACATAGGAAACAGTGTCTGCTTCCTCATCAGCATCTTGGTTTTCCTGCAGCATCCGGGTAAAAGTCAGTATAAAGTACACAGTATCTGCAATCCTGGCATAGTTTTCCATTCTTTATAAAAAGATAATTGAAAAATCAAAGGACATCCAACAGATTGTATTTATTTCTTTATTTTTAGTGCACAGTGATGGCACCAGCATCCATCTTCAGATTCCCAGAGATTTAAAGCACGGCCTGAAATCTTTATGAATGTGAAGCCCACTACTATCTCATGATGAAAAATTAATCACACGGGCTTTAAGTGACTTACCACAGGCTTGCAGTAAATCAGCGCCAGCTATGATAAAACCCCGGGGTCTTAACCTCTGCCTCCTCCTCCAGCTGATGTCTTTACCCTGTGATATTTAACAGCTACTCCTGCAGAAGACCAACGGTTGGTTAGTTATTTTTACAAGAAATGTAGGTTGCCGTATTACTGTTGCACTGCCTAATTATACCAATAACAGCAAACTAATTATATGATGATACTGTCCAATTATAAGGTCATCCTGGAAACTTCTGGTAAATAAAAACCATTTTAGGAGAATCCAGTTATCGATTCTAAGATATTAATCTTGTGCTTATCGTGACAGTGGAAAGTTTGAAGAGCCCTCAGCACTTGCCTTCTTTAAACTGGATATTCATATCTGCTATTTGCTACTGAATTATTCAATGACTCTTTTATTAAAATAATTTCAAATAGGGTGATTAAAATACATGTGAACAGATATGTAATAAGTCAAGAGAAATTCTGGCATCTAAGACTTCAACAAAACATGACAACTATCAATCCGAAGGAAAAAAATACGGGTAAATAATGGCCAGCGTCCCATGGCCCACCAAAACATTGCATGGGAGGAAAATTAGTGAGGGAAAATATATGTCACAGTATGGAAACTAAAGAAAGGTACACACACACTTCTTCCTACAGATGTGGGTGTTTTTATGAGTAGAACAAATTTATTCCAATCTCCAAACTGGAGCATTTAGAACGCTCACGATGACAAGTACAATAACATTAGGGGCTGTAGAGGCAGCATTTCAAGGCAGCAGCATTTATTCTACCTTCTGACGTGAACACCCACTCATTCTGACAAAAGGAATCCAGAGGGAATAATGATAAGAAATTTATTTTCCCTGCACTTTGATATAGATTCAGACCTTGTTATAAACCTGAACAGTGTCAAAATGTAAAGTTGTTGCAGAGCTGTACAGTTCAGGAGACACTAAACACCATTAGCAGATGCTGATGATTTGGGACCCAACCCTAACCTCAGGCATACACAATTATAAAACTCCTCAAGATGAAATTCACAGTTTTCCCCCAATGGTTCGTGGTAACTGATTTCCAAGATGTTTTGTATACTGTTATTGTAATTGGATCTTTGCAGCTAAAACGCTAAAGCCAAATTCAGGCAGTTACCAAATTAATAAAAAGTTTTCAGATTCACATACCAATCATATTTACAAAACCCTACAGACACCATAGAAGGAATGGTAAAAACTCAAGTATGTGAAATAGAACAGCAAAGGAATGACATATGATCTTGTTTATGCACGTTATTTCAACCATCTTTTGTTTTTAAGCAGAAAAACCAATGAGAATCATTAGTTAGGAAAAAAATGGTATTGATCACCTGTTCTGAAGTACTAGGTAATCAATTTGACTGGTCTGGTACCCTGTAAATTTGGTATCTTCTGCTTAAAGTCACTTGAATATGTTTGGATGAGAGGTTTGGGGTTTGAATATGCAGAAGTATCAACCTACTGTTTTCGGTGGGGATAGACTTTTTTTTGTAGTCATGAGTGCTTGCTATTAAATACACAAGACACTATCAGTAAGAGATTTGGGTATTTGAGATGCTGAAAATCTATGATTTTTAGAGGAATTGCTTCTCATGAAAATTTTCAGTCACGTAAGAAGTCAGAACTATACAAGGAAACTCATTTTCTCCTACAATTTAATGAGGAGACTAAAAGCACCTAACTCTTGTTATATTTCACTATGTAAAATAAGCCCAGACGGGCTTTCTACACTTTAACACAAGTACATTTAGATTAATTATCCAAGGCCTAGCAGATGGCAGATTTATCAGGTGATCATTTATGACTTCAAGAAGAGTTTGTGCCATCATTCCCAAGGCAGTAAACCGAGCAGCTTCCCGTTACACTCCTGCATGACCTGTAACATGAACCGGGGCAGTATTCCCCAGGCACAAGCAACCACGCCAGCTCAAGCCCAGAACCTCCCACCACTGAGGCCGGGGAAGAAAACAGCCAATATCTTGAAAATACCAAAGGATCAAAGCACATTCCAGAAGCTCAGGCCAGGGAGGGCAAGATGGGCTATCTAAATAAATGTTAACACACCCCCAGTGATTTCTGTGCCCACCCCTCCATTCTCTGAGCTTGAGGAACAGCCCTGTGAATCGTTTTCTCAGGCTGTTGCAAGTTTACAGCCCAGGCGCTGCCTTGGGACACAAAGACAAACTGCCCCCACGGTTTCTAATGCTTTCTGAGGTAGCTACTCTCCTACCTCAGCACAGCAGAAAATCAGTTTCATGGATGTTACTTTATTTTTTCCTTTCCATTTTGCAAGCATCTCCTGCCACTCTTCCAAGGGGGGAGCAGAACTTTATGTTGTCACTCTGCTACTGCATCTCCAGGGAGGGACTTGTGATAGCTGGGGCTGCTTCTTCCCGTTTATGGATCTGAGACTCTTACTTCTACATATCAGCCCTCTTCTAGGCTACATTCATCATTCAACCTCCATCTTTCCTCCTCTCTTCCTTCTGAGCTGAGTCTCCTTAGCTCCTGTCTCCTCTTATTTTTGTCCCTCCTTCTCTCCACCCACGCACCCACGGAGTTATTACGGTCCTGTGCTGTCTCCTGAGCTCCACAGTCAAGCAGAGAGTAGAAGCAATGGAACAGGAGGAGAAAATTTCCTGCTTTCTGCTTGGTTACAGATTGGCTTCGCTTCACACATCCAAGCCACAGATCTTCTGTGATGCTTAGGATTATGGCCAAGGTGGCAAACTTTTGAAATAGAGGGGAGTCCTAGAACAAAACAGTGCTAATAATAATATGTGCTAGTAACCACCAAGGCTTAAAAAGTCTCTCACTAAAAAATTCTGCAAGGTGATAAAAAAGCCTCAGATTACAGGGAATGCAATACAAATTCTGATTACTGATCCCTGCTGTATTATAAGCACCGGTTGTTTGGAAATGCCCCGAACCCCCTCCACTTGCACCTACATTGCAGCTTGCAAGGTTTATTGAGGTGACCAGATTAATACACAGACACTACAGTACGCAAGCGGAGCTGTAGTGCATCTAAGCTGGGCACAGCAGAACCCTTCTTACATGCGACAGAGGTGCTTTTGGTTTTTTCAGTATGTATCACCAGAGTGAACCCGGTGAAGAAGTGGCCCAGCAGCACGTTATTTTGTAAAGCATTTGAGTTCAGATTCGTTTTACTCCCTGGTTCACATCTCCTTCTCTTAGCGGAGAAAATGTAGAGAACTGTGCTCGCAGCAGCGAAGCAAAGGGACTGCAAATATCTCAAAAGAAAGGCCAATCGTACAAAATGACGACAAAACAAAGCATCTTTTCTACTTCATTTTCTGGAAACAAGTGTACTGCTTGGCCAGCATCTCCCAGGTAAGTCAGCAGGCAGCAGTTACTCCTTGTAGAATGTGGGGAGAGACAGCATCCAGGCTGAATGACAAGTGCTAAAACCTGACTTTCATAACGGGAATTACAGGGTACTTCTTATTACGGACTGTCTTTACAGTACCACAGTTCTAAACTTTTATTTTTAGATGTGTGAGTTACGAAGAAAGGCTCCACATACACAAATTCATCAATCGCGGAATTACATAAACTGCCCTTCATTTTGTTCTACGAATTAAATAATGCGCTACTCACACAGAAACAACAGATTGCTGGCAGCGACACGTACTAGAAAAGCTGAAAAGTGAGGGAACAGCTGACTGCTGCAGCGCAAGGGCAGAGCTCCCCCTGGTACCCACAGGAACGGCAGAAGCAGCCCTGCAGCAGGGCACCTGCCCTCAGAACCCTACTCCTAAGACCAGTCTGTTAAAAAAAAACCCTCAATGCCAATAAACCTCTCCATTACAGTCAACATTGACAACAGATTAATCTTTTTGCAGCACTAAGTAATTGTTCTGTACTTTTTTCAGTACTGCATCATTAATCAAGAGCCTTGGAGTTATTTCTGGTTTTAGGAAACGGACCGCGTGCGGTTTATTTGCCCTATGAATATAATCCAGCAGTTCCTACAATGACTTTCATTGCTCTGAAAGCCTAAGTATAATCTTCACACGTGATACCAGACACGTACCAAGTCTAATGTTAAAATCTCAACGGACCTAACTCTCATCTGGAGCTGCCTTTTCTTCACGTACAAAGAGAAATCCCTGCCATGTGTTCACTCTCTGCATGTATATTTTTAGGTAATATTTAATGCATCGCCTGAAAAATGAAGACACCCACTGAAAGTAGGTCACGATTATTATCAAAAAAACATATCACCACGCTGGATTGTTTTACTGGGAATCACAAGACCAGGTTAAGAGATTTTGTTTGGTAAAACAATACCTTTTTTAAAATACCTTAAATGGAAATATTATCTTTTATAGCGAGCTCTGCTGTAGGTGGCTTGGGATGCAGCCACACAGGAAGCAATATTACTGATGTGCCCTTAATCCTCCACCAAACCAAAGCCTCAGCATAACAGTTCTTTTATCTGCTGGTGATTTCATGAGAAATAAGCTGTCTGCTCAACCAGCAGGAATAGGTTTCCTACAGAAACCTGTTTTGTATTCTTTTTGCCAGGACTAATTTTAAAAAGAGTGCACTGCTCTGTCTATCACAGAAATATGCATCACTTCCAAAGTCTGAGTCTTCTATTGAATCCTATAATAAAGGAGCTATTATAAATTAAATTATTACATTTTTGCTCTCATTATTTTTAGTTCTGAAATACTAAAATTAATTTTTTTATTCCTTGAAGTAATTATTAGTTTAATATTCTCAGAGGGAAGTAATTTGTATAATCCTAGATCCAAACATCTATTTCTAGTTTCATCCACAGAATACAAATGACGCCTTCCACAAAATGCTACTGCAAAATTATAATCGCATTAATTACAGCCAACACATTTCCAAAGCTACTGTTCACATAAATTCAGACACTACTCTCCATTTGTTCAGTCTTAATAGTAGTAATGTGATAAACAGCATAGTACACAAAGCAAGTATTTAATCTTTGGTTTTACTGGTGGCAAAAAAAGTTTCTTAGATTTCAAGATGATTAAACTAAAGAGATTTTTACTAGTGAACACTGAAGTAGTTTCTCTCTTAACATGAGATTTAAAAAACCCTCGCTGAAAACGACACAAGGGGACAGATTAACCTAAGCAAGCATAGAAATAAATTTAATAATAAAAAATGGCAGCCTGTACTGCTAATGGCAGATTTGTTACATAACAAAAAGCAAATTAAGTAAGGGTTCAGATGAATACAATTCCAGTGAAGTTCAGGAGATATAAGCATGTGAAGAATTTAATCTTCCTTAAATCTTCTCTCACGGTATGATTAATCTCCCACCTGTAGACTCTGGAAGATGAGTGTTAGTAATGTAACAACAGAAACAATATAAAATTGTTTATATACCAGCTTTATATTACCAGTGCAGTTACGCTCCTGAACACAATATTGCATTCCCCTACTCCCTCCTGGAAACACCATTCTGTAGCAGGCGATTTGTAACACACAGAGGAATATTCTTCGTTGTGACTGGTTCCTGTTAGCAATACTCTCTGTTTAGCTGCCAAAAAGGCTAAAGGTCAGTAATCAGGTAAGCATGGATGCAAATATAAGGCCCCATTTAGGTTGCATAACCTCCACTTAAGATGTTAAGTAATACCTGTTTGGTAAACGGGGAGCTGGTGCTGCTGGAGATGGATGCCAAGGGGCCGGGCAAGTGCCAGGTTCAGGCGATGGGGAAGGACGGCTGGAGGAGCGCTGGGAAGAGGGATTGTCTTGGTGCGGTCCCAGCACCTGTAGAAGTCTGTTGAGACTCGACCTCCACCCAAATTAACAAGTAAAAACAGTGTTTCCTTGCCATATAAATAGTTTATTCCCATTCTCAAGAGCTGTGCGCAGGATGTAGTTTCAATCTAGTCTCACTATACATTACTAAATGTCTTAAGCCCCCTCTTTAAAAAAAAAAAAAAAACAAAAACAAAATACCAAAACCACCTGCCTGTGTACATGAATCTCCTACCTGAGAAATGGGATTGCCTTGCTTAAAATCCACCCACCCTCCTTGTGGCTGGGGTGAGTGCCTTTGAAGTATTCTGATGGATTGCATGTGGGGCAAAATACAGGTTTGCTAAGGGCTGTAGAGAGAAGAGTTAAACATCAAGATTTTCCTAAAACCATACTTTTAATTTTAAGGTATTACTACCAGTATCCCTGTACTTTACATCACATTTTGAGTTTGGACCTGAGTCCACATATGTGTCCACATTCACCCGACTTTCACTTTGTGTGGAGGCCAATCCATGTTTAGAAATATAAAAATAATAGAATAATAGCACAAAATAGAAATAATCTCTGGGAAACACTGCAAGAAGAAAAACCCATAGGCTTTTACAACCTTAGTGCATGGCCAAACAAACCGCTCCCTGCAGTTTTGACTGAGTAGACCTGTCCTTCCCAGCTGCCCCAGGTAACCCTGTTGTCCCTGCTGCTGTGTCAAGAGAGGGCTCTTAAGAGTTGTCCCTGTGCCACCTGTCAGAGTGCACGTAACAGGTATAGTCAGCTTTAAATTTCAGGATAGGTGCAAGATGTCATGAATAACTGCATAGCTATGACTTAGGTACCTACAAGCAGTAACAGCCTGAGGAGGGTGACAGGGTCATCGCAGCCTCTGCAGCTGGAACAACGGCTGAAGCAGGTTAGAAACCTCTTTCAGCAGCGAACCCAAGATATTTTCTAACAGTAGTTCATGATTACACTTCCAGGCTAATTACTGGAGAAGACTCCTAAAGATAAGAAGGAGCTGAATCCGAAGTAAATCTGCTCTTCTCCCCAGAGACTAAGTTAATGCCTTTTTTTTTTTCCTTCCCTTGAGCCAGTGTACATCTCATAATGCGCTTAGACTCCAAGCGTGGAAACCGAACAGCCACATCCTGAACAAGTGTCACCCCAGCAGTCTGGGATAAAGCAGGGGCATTCCCCTCCAAGGGAAAGGTTTGCCACGTCCTCAGTTCTCTGCACGAAACAGGGACTCAGTAGTTCCAAAAGTGAAACTCATCATTCACAAAATATAAAGGGACAGAGAAGTCAATGAAATGCAGCACCTGGCTCAATGAGCCTTCAGACTCAAGAGGCTTCACTGTCTTAAGCCCCCTGAAGTTTTATGTAACTTCTTTTTCTTTATGTAACTGTCATTTTTGTATTCTCCCTTTTATCTCTGGCATACTAAAATAAGAGTTCTGTATACCATAACATTTCTAGACTTTCTTCTCCATGATAAGAATATCGCAATTTAAATCAAAGAGCCATAAGGCCATCCACATAACAAAACATTGTTTTAGCTCTTTTCATGGAACGGCAGGAATCTGAAAGCAGGCAGATGTGCAACTGGTATAAAATAATGTGAAGTGATATGGAATTGTCTTTATTTTACCTGTATTTAGAAAGCACCTTCCTTCAGAATACAAAAGCAGCTCCTGTAGACAACTCCCGCTGCTGCCAGACTTCAGGCAGTCGTTAGACCACCTCAGAGCAAATAATTAATCTTTGGCCAGCAAGTTGGTTGGCAGTTTGAACAGAGTACACACAAACTTGTGCAAGAGCAGAACTGACTTGGCAGCTTCTTGCAAAGTTAAAATACAGAACTGCAGACCCTGCTGAAGTGCCAGGGTTGCTGGAAGCTCCTGAGCAGCCCCAAGGCTGTCTGGTCAAGCAGCCATGGTTTTCTGGTTTTCTTTCTTCTCTTCTGGGCTTAATTCTCCCCTACATTTGCATCCACCAAAAATGACATAAAAAAAACCCCAAACCAACAAAGAAATAGTCTCCCTAGTTCTTCATTAAAGAAATCACTCCAGTGAACACTGAGTATCACCAGTTTTCATATGCAGATACGTGTACTAGGGAAAAAAAAGTTAACTACAGTATTTTATATTATTAAGAATAATATAAACTTTCAATAGAAATCTGTAGCCAAGCAAAACATTGCTGCCAAAACACCTGAAACAACTTTAGTAAACAGACTTCTGAAGAAACTGAAAAGGGAAAGCTGCAGCTTTTCCCCATATATTAATGGGGAAAAAGATCTGATTTGCAGTTGTAATCATCTCAGGTGTAGTATGTAAATATGATTTATGCCTATGATTTCAAATATCCTCACTAAATTTTATTTAATAGCAGAACAACAACAACAAAAAGGTCATTTACTCTAAGCATTATGCAATACTGGCAGTGGCACACAGAGAACCAACGTGATACCGTTATCAGCTACAGCTGTTCAGTTACTCAAAACCTTCCACAACTATCTAGAAGTTTTTAAGACACGACAGACAAGGAGGTATATTGACAGCCAGGTAATACTGAGCTTGAAGTGAATTGTATTTGGGGGAAAATCCTGATGGGAAGAAAAATAACTTAGGAAAACAAACAAACAAGCAAACAAGCAAACAAACAAACAAAAAACCAGAATAAAATCCTGAATGATTGAAGTAAACTTTTTGCATGATTTCATAGCCTTTTATAGTAGCAGCACAACTCAATCTGGGACAGCTAAAATTACAAGTTGTACCAAGTAATGCCACATAAACTGATTTGCCAGAGCACACGCCTGCCAGTTGCAATACAAATTTTTTCTTAATTGCACTAGTTTGACTGAAGTGAACTCGATGGAAGATAAAAACGCTGCATCTCCCATCAGGTGAGAAAATTCTTCATTGAGATTTACTGCAATGGCCTACCAACGGCCTGCCCCAGGACTTGTATTTTCCCCATTACATTCAAAACCACAATATATATTTAAAAAGTACTTTTATTTAAAATAACATTCATTCCAGCCTACTATGAAGGCTAAAAAAACACCTTGCAAGTTCAGTAGTTCCTGTCACACTGGCAACTTTTAACAGGTCAGGAAAACTAATGACATCTAACTTGCATTAACCTCCAAAAGAGGCAAAGTTCACCTTTGGCTAGAACATACACAGGATCCTCTGCATGTGGATGGAGCAGGTACTGCAGATCCTCCCGAGGTGGAAATTGGCTACTCTTTCTCACATTTGAAACTCCCAATTTGGTGCTGCTCACATGTTTCCCACAAATCTCAGCTGGTCAGCCTTTTTATTCTTTTTCTTCCAAGAGGAAACTCCTTCGGTCTCCGGACCTGAAAAAATATCTTTTAGTCTCTAGCACTGAATTTTGAGACACGTCCATTTGGCAAGACGACACAGGAAAACAAATAAAAACATTCTTTGTTATTTCAGAGGTCATCTTCTGAGTCGTTATCCTCAATTTTTTGCAGTGGCCGTTTAACACCAATTATTAAATCTATAGAGAGAAGCTGTGTAACACAGTGAAGAACTGAAACGACTAACTGGTATTTGCAATACACTAATTCTAAACCTCTCTCGTTCATAGGCAGTGGCTGGTTTCTTCTGAGTGCATTTATGGCTTTGAGATAGAATCTGGTAAAGCCGTTTCGTTCTGTTGTCCTGTATAAGGCCTTGGGAATACTCAGCAAAGCATCAGCAACTACATTAGCTATGACACTTACTTCTGAATACTGAAACTGCTTTGCATAGTGCTGAATATAATAGCTTAGCAGGATTTCAAAGTAACCTCCCACTGGCAAAACCGACCCTGCTTCTATGAGGGAGTTGGAATAATTCTCTGCAATACTTACACAACTCTTTTCATGTTTAAATGGAACTGTACTGCAACTTGTTTTCTCCACATCTTTGCCAACACCTAGGTGTTCACAAGCAGTGACTACATTAGCATTACCTACTGCTGATGCAGCAGTGCTGTAGTTCTTTTGACTGTCCACAAGTAAATCGCTTTTATGGCTCTCATGCAAGTCTCCCAAAGGCTCACATTTTGCACACACTTTCTGTACTTCTCTTGAAGGCCCATCTCCTTCATCAGCAACACTGAGTTCTTTGATGTGCAAGATGGGACTTGAGGGTATCTGCAAGTCTGTTTGCAGACATGCTGGACTGCCATTTCCCTGCTGTTCAGGGTCTACGATTTCTGTCTCTGTTTCATCCCTGTGTGTTTTCAGTTGTTGGTCAGATACCTGATTACTGTTACGAGAAGTATTTTCTGTTGCAAGTTGTTTCTGAGCAGCTGAAGAATGCCAGCAGAAAATACCTGTGGCTTCGTCCTGGTTTTCACCTCCTGCTTTGCATTCCTCCCTTAGTTCAACTCTTTTAAACAGCTGCTGCAGCATTATAAACGCCCCTTGCAAAGCAGCGGCGTGTTGCTCGTTAACACCATCCACCGGCCCACAAAGAATCAGGCAGTGGGGCTGAAAGGCGCTCACGCTGGTGAAGCCAACGTGAACGCACCTCTTTGAGCCCAGCAGCAAGGGCTGGCAGAACGTTGCCAGCGCTGTTTCAGTGATCTCTCTGTGCATGTCATCCCCAAAAGGTGTGTAAGGTGAGACTCCTGTGATTTCACAGATAAGGTCGACTTCTTCGGAGGATAAGCACTCTACCACAGACACACCGTGTAATTTTGCACAGGAGATAACTAATTCCTCTTGCTTCACGCTCGACAGTAAGAGTTTCACGTTGTTGCTCTGCAGGTGTTTCATGAGGGCTTCCGTCCTCCTGGAGATCCAGCGCAGGGAGGCCTGATACCGACCCTCGGAGTCGACGACCAGCTCGACGCCGGGGGCGGCCAGGGGGGGCCGGAGGGGCTCGGTGACAAGCACGACCCGCAGGTCCCCTACGGCCGGGCAGTAGGCTGCGAAGTCCCTACGGAGGAGGAGGCCGGGCAGGACCCTGGAGCTGGGCAGGGGGAGGCCGGGCACG
>VZRU01003881.1:9012-21644 GCA_013398155.1 Pedionomus torquatus | reverse complement strand
TGGGGAGGATTGTTCCAGCCCAGGTGCAAAAACCAGGTTTGGCAAAAGCCAGGTCTGCGATAGCCGAGGGAAAGCTTTCTCTCTTTACAGAAAGCTTGATTTTGACAGCTCTTCCCAAAAGACTTTAGTGCCATCCAGGTTACTTGCTGAATAAAACTAGAGAATACCTGAGACTGTGGCTGCCTAAAAACGACACCCAGCAGACTTTGGGTAATGTGGTTAATGTTTGCTGGGACACAATGACCTCTTCCATTGTGTGTGATCAATACCCTGTCCAAATTCCATGTATGTATAGGCAGATGTAAACACACACACATCCATCCATATAACCATTACTGAATGCAGGAATGTTTTACTGGGCTGTAATCAGATGCCTTGATCTCTTCTAGTACCCAAGTGCTCTGTATGTATGTACATATGGAGACAGATAATCTTGCTGTACTTTGCTTTACAGCCTGGGCTCGTGACTTCACTTAGAAGTTTTGTGAGACGCGGCATTCAGAAGAGATTCTCTGAGCAGATGAAGGCTTGTGTGTAGTTTTTCACACAGGGGTGAATTAGGGCTTAATTTTTGTAGCTCTTGTTTGGAATTGTGAAAACAACTAATTTTGCATATGTATTTAAAGCGTGAGCATCAAGTAAGTGTAAAGTTTAAAGTTAATTCAAATTTGCACAGATTTTCCAGCAGAGAATTTAGTGCTGCAGGACTGGGGCTGCCTTGAATACTGGTGGCCTTGGCTTTTGCCTGGGACTTGTCTGTGGTTAGAATCAGAGAAATGTAGAAGGGTTGGAGTTGGAAGGGACTACAAAGATCGTCCAGTTCCAACCCCCTGCCCTGGGCAGGGACACCTCCCACCACACCAGGTTGCTCCAAGCCCCATCCAGCCTGGCCTTGAACCCCTCCAGGGATGGGGCAGCCACAGCTTGCCTGGGCCAGGGTCTCGCCACCTTCGAAGAGAATGCTCAGAGGAGACCTTAGAGCCCCTTCCAGTCCCTAAAAGCCCACTTAGGGGGGGTACCCTAAGTGGCTTGAGTACCCTACAATGGCTTACAGTAATGAGCCTTGGGAGCAGAGATTGTAAAATGTGTTTGTTTTGGGATTGAGGTTTATCTTCCCAAGGTTACCAGTAAGGACGTCCTTCTCTCTTATCTGCTTACTGTAGATAAAAATAGGGATTTTAGGAGGTGAAGGGTTAGTGTGCATCTATACAATCTTTGTCTGCCATTTAATAATCCATCTGTTGGAAATGTTTCTTACAGGAACGTTAAAAATATTTGTCTCACATTAAAAGAAGCTGTGGTAGAAGGATTGCTCTGCTAGTTA
Organism: Pedionomus torquatus; assembly: GCA_013398155.1. Taxonomy (NCBI): domain Eukaryota; kingdom Metazoa; phylum Chordata; class Aves; order Charadriiformes; family Pedionomidae; genus Pedionomus; species Pedionomus torquatus. The sequence goes on along the minus strand of VZRU01003881.1, from coordinate 20,320 downwards.
CAAAATCTGAGCTGTCTCAGGAACAGTGAGTTCTTGGTGCTTCACGGCTATTCCTCTGAACAGCTTTAAAAAAAGAAAAAGAATTTGGTGCTTTATCCTGAAAAAGTTCAAGGGATGTGAGTATAAATGGCTCATCGTATTTTTTTTCTGTCTTTCAAGAGACAGTCTTCATCCTGGGAGGGAGTATTTTTGCCTTCCTCTTTCTGTGGAGAAAACCGATAAATTGATAGACCGAGGCTCTGAGTGTGACTCCTTTGGGGAACCGGGAAGGCTGGAACAGGGTCCCACTTATGCTGGGAGATGAAACAAAGAACCGCTGCTCGGTATTGACCTTTGCATACAAAAACGGATCAGTTTCAGAACAGAGAGACCCTTTTTCCCTTGGATTTGGAATTCATCATTCCTTTGCTTGGCTTCTCCTTTTAGATTGTTTGCTCAAAGGCGGTCGCTGCAGCTGATGTCTTCGCAGGTTGAGGGCAGGTAGAAGGGAAAAGGACAAATTAGATTTATAGAAGGTCTATTCAAAGTAAGGGTTCTAAGGCGGGGGACGGAGGAGGTTCTTTGCCCCCAAGTCCCTGTCTTGTTGATTTTTAGCTTCCCATGATGTGCCTGACTTGACTTGTCAGTAACTTGTCTTATCTGCTCTGATCCAGGTTTATTTGTTCGGGTCCTGAGCAGCATCCAGCTCTATTGCTGCTCCCTGCAAAAATGCGCTGAACGGCTGTAGCTTTCTGCTCCAGATGGGCAGGAGAAGCTAGGAAGATTCTGTATTGAATTCTTTAGTAATTATTTAATTTACAAATATTCTCTATTTAATTCTTTACTAATGACTGTAATGCCTGAAAGCCCTAAAAATACCCTAGAAAAACATGTCTGGGAAATCCCTTCTGAGGTACCGTGACAGTGGTCGGGGTGCACTAGATCCGGATCATTCCATACTGGTGGTTTTCTTGCCCATTTCCCGGAGAGGTTGAGCAGCCACAGCTCTTGGTGCTTCATCGTCTCCGCTCCACTTTTCTGATGGAGACGTACTTTGAGAAATGAAACGTTTTGCTGTCGTCATCTCAAATGCAAGATTCTGCTTCGGCTGGGAAATTGGGACATGATTGTGCCTTGTCTGGTCCCATTAAGCAAGGCGTGCTGTCTTACGTGTCAACAAGCAATAACGGCAGTTGAAATGGTTTCAGTGTTACTGGGCTAATGTTTTCAGAAGGGGGAAGAGAATTGTCAGGGAGACTTGTTGAAATAGAATCTGAGTGTCTGGAGGTCTGGTGAATCTGATATATTGAGAGGCTTTTCTTGTTTGTTTGGTGGTTGGGTTTTTCTTTTGTTTGGGGTTTCTTGGTTTGTTTGTTTGTTTGTTTTTTTTTTTTTACTTTACACAAGCATCTTAAATTTAAAGAGGGAAAAAAAATCTGTGGATACCATTGTGTATCTATGGAGGTGTATTCAGATCTTTTTCAAAAGGGATATTACTTTATGTAGAGAGAAGCACAAGTTGGTCTAAGCCCTTTCCCCGTCAGGTTCTCCTATTTTCCATGTGTCGTGCTCTTGAGGACCATCTTGTTCTTTTGCGTTTTGATTCACAAATGGGAATCTACCCCTTCGCTGTCACTTTGGCAACCACGAGCGGTTTATTCCTCTGAATTGTGGTAGGAGCAGAAGAAGAACAAGTCATTAGGTATGGCTTGGTGTTCTTCTGTCCTAAGCCTGTGTAGGAATTGCACCTCTTGGGCTGAAGCTGGAGGTGTTGGCTGTCAAAGCAGCTGTGTACAATGGGATCAGGTGGGCAGGGTTAACAGAATGTACCTTACATTCTCTTGCTTCGCAGTGCCAAAAGCCGTTTTATACTTGGTTTCTTTGCTGTAACATGCTTCCAGAGAACCTCAGGCACTTGTTCTCTGCTCCACACTTTCCTCAAGGATCTCTGGATCCTCGAGTTTCGGAAGGCTGATCTTACTAGAAGAAGACTGAGGTGATGAAGGCAAGTGGTACCTCAGACTTTGCTGTGTCCTGTGTCACCGGGGTGCTCGTCCCATTGAGCAGCAGGCCACCATCTTCCTGAGTTGGGAAATTGCCAACACAGCCAATGACATCTTGGGGGCATCAAGAAGACTGTGACCAGCAGGTGGAGGGAGGTCATCCTCCTCCTCTGTTCTGCTCTGGGGAGGCCCCATTTGGAGCACTGGGACCAGTTCTGGGCTCCCCAGTTCAAGAAGGACAGGGAACTGCTGGAGAGGGGACAGCTGAGGACCACAAAGATGATGAGGGGCCTGGAGCATCTCTCTGATGACAAAAGGCTGAGGGCATTGGGTCTTCTCAGTCTGGAGAAGAGAAGGCTGAGGGGGGATCTGATCAACACCTAGAAATACTTCATGGGTGGGTGTCAGGAGGATGAGGCCAGTCTGTTTTCGGTGGTGCCCAGGGACAGGACAAGAGGAAATGAGTACAAACTGGAACATAAGAAGTTCCATCTCAACATGAGGAGGAACTTCTTTGCTGTGAGGGTGGCAGAGCCCTGGCAGAGGCTGCCCAGAGAGATGGTGGAGCCTCTGTCTCTGGAGACATTCAAACCCCACCTGGACATGTTTTGGTGCAACGTGTTCTAGGAGGATGCCTTTGGCAGGGGGTTGGACCAGATGATCTCCCTTCCAACCATGTATCATTCTGTGAGTCTTCCTGTTATTACTGATATCCTTAGAGAAGTCCTTGTTGCCCTTGACATTCCTTGCCAGATTCCACTGTGCCAGACTCAGTTCAGCTCAGTGGATGTTGTGCAAAAGAAGATGGAGAGCAAGGAAGCGTTTTGACGTCATGCCTCCTGTGTCTTTGGGCAGGAGCTGTTTGTACAGATGGCTGACAGCTTCTGGCTTTGTCCAGTATTAGCATGTTGGGATTAATGCAAAAATACCCAGGATAAAATAAGATGAAAGATAGAATTTGTGGATGGAGCTATTGCTATTGCGCCTTGAAGTATTTTCTTTATCTGTGTAGTATTCATGCAGATATTAGAAATATCAGTCTTGCGATAATTTGCTCTCCCGCTCCTAGAAAGACCATTTTATTCGATAGATAATTTGACCTTGGGAAACTTGGAAAGCTCATTTTCTGTGGCTGAAAAAAATCCCCTCAGTCCTTTCTATCTTGCTACTAATCCCATACAATGTTTAAATTTTACTTCAGGTGAAATATCTATTTCCATTACTTCGGTATATTCACTCCCCTGTTTCTTATCACTTTTCTCAGCCAGAGGAATTTTGAATTGACTGTATTAATATACATAGATCTAGAAGGAAACAAGATGCTGATCTTCCCATTAGTTTTTAAGTGAGCAGAGAGTTGGTCGAATAATTCGTTCGTAGAAAATTGAAAATAAAATCATACTCATTAACACTTCTCCAGAAGGTTTTGTTGGTTTCCTTTGTTTGAAAATAATAAAAGTAAGAATAAAAATGGCTAAGTTCAGAATATTTTGCTTTAGAAATGCAACCCCTCACAGTAGAAATCCTTTCCAACACTTATGATCATGGAATTGTTTAGGTTGGAACATCAAGGCCAACCGTTAACCCAACACTGCCAAGTCCACCACTGACCCATGTCCCCCAGCACCACGTCTGCCCAGCTTTTAGATACCTCCCTGCATGGTGACTCCAGAACTGCCCTGGGCAGCCTCTTTCAAGTCTTCATAACCCTTGCAGTGAAGGAATTTTTCCTAATATCCATCTTAAACCTCCCCTGGTGCAGCTTGAGGCTCTTTCCTCTCGTGTCATTAACTCTCCTCATGTTTAAATTGTGTAGCTCACCTAAAGCTCACCTATGTGTTCTTGCTTGCGTGGAAAGAGACAATTTTAGGGTTGGGGTGGGTTTTTTCCTCTTCTCTTTCTCTTCTTCCTTTTCCTGGGATTGAGTAGTAGAGCGAGCTTGTTTACAATTTATAAATTCTCTAAAGGATTACACTGTGGGACCCTTGATAGGATTGTTCCTCACGAGAGAGTGTGAACCGGGATGAGTCTTGGGAGTACAGATTTCCCTGTGGTGAGTGGACCTTAAATATGAATTTGGGAGAGAGAGGAGGTGTAAGTGTTGGGGGTCTTTCCCTGGGGGGGACTCTGAGATGGTCAAGGAATCTGTGACCCGACCAGCTCTGCTGCCAAGGGGGCCAGCAAGAAGTTAGCCTAAACTCCTTTGGTTTTCAGTCTCAGGAGATGTGCTGTTGAGGAAGAAAAAATAAAGAAATGAAGTGGTAATAAAGTGTTAGCTGAGTTGGCAGAACTGAGATCCCAAAGTTTTCACCCAAGGGTTTGATTTGCTGTGCTGGAAATTCTCCTGGGCCCTGTCAGCAGCAAAGGCTGCCTCACAGCATCACTTAAGCATTCAAATGGGAGTAATTACGTTTTCATGATTTCTAAATTAGTTCAGCAAAATTATCTATAACTTTCACAGGGGAAATGCTTTTTATTATGTCAACAAAATTTTTCTATGTTAGGTAAAAAGTTGTTTAGCTGCCCCTTTCAGCAAGCTTCTGTTAGGTATTTCAGTTATGAGACTCTTTTTCATGTTTATATTAATCATAGAATCTTCCAGGCTGGAAGGGACCTCCAAAGGTCATCTAGTCCCACCTCCCCGCAGTCGCAGGGACACCCCCAACTAGCCCAGGTTGCCCAGGGCCTCGTCGAGCTTTGCCTTGAATATCTCCAGGGAAGGGGCCTCAACCACCTCCCTGGGGAACCTGCTCCAGTGTTCCACCACCCGCAGAGGAAAGGACTTTTTTCTAATATTCAACTTAAATCTACCCTTAATGCATAGTTTCTCGGTAGTTTCAAAACTTTGCTTTAGTAATTTAAAATGCCTTTAACGCTGTGAAAACATTAGCTGGAACTAGAAGCTTGTTGGTTGAATAGGGTTCGTTCGTGTCCTCTTACGTGGCACTGGTCTCACCATGCTTGACTTACCATCTGCAGGGAGTCGTTCTACGACAAAACAAACTTGCTCCCATGTGCTGATTAATCATAACCAGTCCTAGTATAACTACTAGGTTAAAATCTGTCTGGGGTCACCCTACTCTGTTTTTAAAAAGAAATATGAAATGAATCAATGAATGACATGAGTATGAAGTACAAAAAGAATGCATCATTTGCAGTGTTTTCTTATTATATTCCTATGAAATACTGTAAGGGTTTCTGTCTGCTGTGGTCGATAGAACTCCTACCTGCGGAGGCCAGTTAACATACCTCATCTGCTTCTTTGGGTTCTAAGTAGTTTATTCTTCATCTGTTTTATTCGCAAGTTGTATAGAAATAATGTGGGTGGTGGCAAAAATATCTCAAAATGCACACCATTGGGATTACGCGTATTGGAACGCTGAGGAAAGAGCACAAAGTTTCTGGTACTTCTGGGCTCCAGTTGAAGTTTTGGTTTGGTTATTTTTGTACTAAAGTTAATCACAGCCACGATACCTTCTGTTTGCTTACAGCTCTCAAATACATCTTTCCACCCAGCAGTGGAACTGATCTATTTCCAGGTTTGATTTCAGGTAATTAGGATTTCAGGTAGAACCCCTCCTCTTGCTAACAGAAGTGTGTTGTGAGTTGAATGCTCCGTGGCAATTAAAAGATCTAACTACTTCTTTTCTTCGTTATTTCCATCTCAAATTCCTTTTCGTCTGTCTCTAACGATGTGTATTTGAGCCGTGTAGGAAAAATTAGTCAATGTAAGACTGTGTTTCTGTTGTAACTAAGCCTTTTAATACTCACCTTTATCTAATCGGTGGATGGGTGTTTGCTTCATGGATGGGATGGTCTGATAGGACCACGCTGCCAAATCTGTGGGAGGTTCTCACCTTCTTCAGTTGTGGGAGCAGTCAGGATGAGTAGGACAAGAGGAAATGGCCCAAAGGTGCGCCAAGAGAGGTTCAGATGGGATATCAGGAAACATTTTTACCTGGAAAGGCTTCTTAATCCTTGGAATGGGCTGCCAAGGGAAGTGGTTGAGGTACCACCTCTGGAGATATCTAAAAACCAGGTCGGCACAGAGCTTAGAGACATGGGTTAGTGATGGGTTTTTATCAGAATTAGGTTGATGGTTGGACTCAATCTTAAAGGTCCCTTCCAACCCCGGCAATCCTATGATCCTATGAAGGTTCTCAAACTACAATGAAAGTACATGGCTTGGTGATGGTGCTGTATGATTTACATGAAAACAGCTTCTACAAAACTTAGGGAGAATTATGTTCTAAGGGTGGACTTTGGGCTACAGAGCCGCTTGCTCTCTTCTCTGGTGGCATTTTGTGCTTAATTGACTGGGTATCCTTTGGGAATGCTTATTTTGATCCGTGCCTCAAATGAGGAGATAACGAAGATGCCTAAATTTTTGCAACCTGGCAAGAGTTAAAAACTCAGTGAGTCCAGTTCTTAATGTGTTTTGTGTGTTGCTGCTGCATCCTCCTGGTGATTACAGGGTGCAATGACAGGACTGTGGAGGAATGTGAAGGTTCGAGTGTTTCTTAAGCATTAAGCTTCAGCCACTAAGTCTCTTTAGGGGCTCCCTGCTGAAATAATTAATACTTTTCACATTGCATTCAAATACTATTATTTAAATTCTTCACAGATGTTTATTTCTGGAATAGTATTAGGTGAAAAGTGGTTGTCAGCATAGAATTGTCTGGGTTGGAGGGGACCTTGTAAGATCATCTGGTCCAACCATCAACCTAAGCCTGATAATTTTCAACCTCAGAGACCCCTTTAGAGAGGTCATCAATCATATAGATAGGGTCATCTGATAGATATGGGCTAATCAGGCTTCTAAAAAGGCTTTTGACCATGTCCCTCTACAAAAGCTTGTAGAGATGCTAAGGTGCCATGCTATGAGAAGAAAGAGACTTCCATAGATATGTAATTGTTTGAGAGGAAAGAGAAGGGAGGAATAAATTGTCAGTGTGCCCAGAAGTAGTCAATGGGGCCAGAGAACAGCGTGAAGGCAGAAGTTAGTATGTAGAAGCTACTTGGGAATACAGTATGTGCTTGTGAGGACCTGTAGAGGGACCACCACAATAGCCCCATCTGTGAGTGACCAGGCAATAAAACATCAGGCCCGTTTCAGTGGAGATAAAGGGATATGAAATAATGCACACTGCATTAAAATCTCTATTTCCCATAAAAACAATGGAAGAGTAGTGATAGGACAAGGGGTAATGGTTTTAAACTGAAGGAGGAGAGATTTAGATTGGATATTAGGAAGAACTTCTTTGGTGTGAGGGTGGTGAGGCACTGGAAGAGGTTGTCTCGAGAAGCTGTGGCTGCCCCATCCCTGGAGGGGTTCAAGGCCAGGCTGGATTGGGCTTGGAGCAACCTGGTGTGGTGGGAGGTGTCCCTGCCCAGGGCAGGGGGGTTGGAACTGGATGATCTTTAAGGTCCCTTGAACCCAAACCATTCAATGGTTCTGTGAAATGAGCGAGTGGAGCATAAGTACACAGAAGGGTTCTTCATGCAGCATTCAGAGCCAAGTTGCGTAAATGCCAGGTATCTTCTGAAGAGTGTACTTTTTGTGAAAGAGAGGTCCAAAAGGACTTCTGGAGGTTGATGGGAGCCCTTTGCTTCCAGGTCTCCCTTGGGACTGAAGAGTACACTGGTCATTGCTTCCTAATAAGGTCTCGTGTGGGTCCCCCAGTCAGAAGATCCAAGGGGTGTGTGATGGGGACATGGCCCTCCCGCTCACCTGCAGGGTATGTTGGGTTGTTATTCCATTGCCTTTGCTGCTCCCTTGTGCTGTCCCCAGGAATGTGAGCTGTAAAGAGCTTGGAAAGGTGATGTACAGAGCAGCTGACTTGCTCTCACACAGAAGACCCCCAAGAGATAATTTTGGGCAATCACGGTTGCAACGAAGGGTTATCACTTGAGTCAGTCTGTACTGGAGCGCTTCCCTCTTCCGTAACTCCCTTTTAGTTTAGACTTTCATGCCTCGTCCTTTATTTTTTTTCCTTCTATTATTTCCCCTTTACTTCCACCACGTTCTACTGTTTTTTGTTTGGTTTTCTTCTGTTTGTTTTTCCCCCATGCGAGGGAGTACAAAGCTTGTCAGTGGGTTTGGTCTGGTCAATTGGGGTTGTTTTGCTGCCTGTGCTCTGCTCTGGAGCACTCCAAGAGCAGTTCTTTGTTGTCATAGAATCATTCAGGCCAGAAGGGACCTCCAAAGGCCATCTAGTCCCACCTCCCCACAGTCGCAGGGACACCCCCAACTGGACCAGGTTGCCCAGGGCCTCGTCGAGCTTTGCCTTGAGTATCTCCAGGGAAGCGGCCTCAACCACCTCCCTGGGCAACCTGCTCCAGTGTTCCACCACCCTCAGAGGAAAGAATTTTTTTCTAATATTCAACTTAAATCTACCCTTCCCCAACTGAAGTCCATTGCCCCTCGTCCTATCACAGCAGCCCTTTGTGAACAGCCCCTCCCCAGCCTTCCTGGAGCCCCTTTAGGTACTGAAAGGCTGCTCTAAGGTCTCCCCGGAGCCTCCTCTTCTCCAGGCTCAACAGCCCCGGTTCCCTCAGCCTGTCTTGGTAGCAGAGGTGCTCCAGCCCTTTGATCATCTTCATGGCCCTCCTCTGGAACCGTTCCATCAGGTCCATATGGTTTTCCCGTGCAATTACACATTTTCCCATACAGTTTCGCTGCCGGAGGTTCCAGGAGACTCTGGACTTCGCCGTGACCCCTGGCGAGAACTTAAATTTGATTGAAGTTGACCGAAATTTGACATTGTGTGCTGTGATGTCAAACCTGCCTGAGCCTGATGGCTTTTGTTGAGAATTGAATCCCCTTTGTATGTTTTGCCACCTGGAAGGAGCACGCTGTTAATTGAGGTGATGAACAGGCTTTTTTGGGTGTGCCGTAAGCAGCAAGTCCGAAGCAAGTCATGTGTCTGAATGGTGTGGAACCCGAGACGCGGAGCCGTAAATATTCCATTCAGTCATTAAACTTTGGAGTATCGTCCAACTAAATGAAAAAGGCAACTTGTCTTCTATCTCAGCACTGGCCACTCTGGGAGTTGTGTAGAAATGAGCGCTGTAAACAATATTTTTTTTATATATTTTTCTTTTGTTTTGACAGGTAATATTTGAAGCTGAAGTCTCCGATGGGAGAAGCGGCTACATCGCCATTGATGACATCCAGGTTCTGAGTTACCCTTGTGGTAAGGAATGATTAAGAGCTGCATTTTTCTCTGTCTTTTCAGGATGTATTTGATACTGCTGCAGACCGCTGAGCCTTCATCCCTGATGTTCTTTGTTCTTTCAATAGGATTTTTGTGTCAGCTTCTAGGGTGGAGGGGAAAAAAAAAAATCATGTAGTGTTGCAGAAGTGATTTGCCTGAGTAAAACCTTTGTGTGCCAGAAGGGAAGTGTTACAGGAACGTGGGAGCAGAAATCCTTCGGTGCCTTCGTACCCATGCCCCAGTCATGCACAATCCGAAGGGGTTTCGATGCTGATGTGTGTACTCGCTCATTAAAGACATCGCAACTGGCAGATGCACGTGGGAGGTTTATCAGATTTCATGCCCTTGTTCTTTTCTTTTTTTTAAATTTTTATTTAAAACCAAAAACAAACAAACCAAACCCAGAAACCGAACACAACAGTTGGGCTTTTTTTTTATTTGGTTGGTTTTGTTTTCTTTGTTTTTTGTGTTTGTTATTTTTTTTAAAAAAAGGCTTCTGGCTCTCCAAGTACCAAAGGGTTGGGGTTTGTTGTTTTGCTTCTGTGGCCTGACTTCAGGCTTTTGTGTTTCCTTCTCCCTGCTCGCTCCTGGGGAGGAATTACCCACGTGCAAACACAAGATTGCATACAAATACTGAGAGCGAATGCTCTGGAAAGGGAAAGTTGGGAGGAAGAAATCGCTTCTCTAGTTTGTTATTCCATTTTTGGGTTAATTTTTGTTCTGTTCAACTCTTGGATTGGATCTTAGGAAAAAAATTCTTTCCTGTGAGGGTGATGAGGCACTGGAAGAGGTTGCCCCGAGAAGCTGTGGCTGCCCCATCCCTGGAGGGGTTCAAGGCCAGGCTGGATGGGGCTTGGAGCAACCTGGTGTGGTGGGAGGTGTCCCTGCCCAGGGCAGGGGGGTTGGAACACGATGATCTTCCAGGTCCTTTCCAACTCTAACCATTCTATGGTTCTATGATTCTTCTGAAGATCAGAAGACCAGACTCCTAGACAACCCCCTCACTGGTGTAATTTCATTATAGGGTACCTCATGGCTGATGATCATCTCAGAACGCAATGAAATTAAGACATAACCACTCCCTCCCCCAGATCTGCAAACAGTGCCAAGCAGTGCCGTGGCAGTAGCTGCCTCGCATATATTTTGCTTTCTGCCCTCCCAAACCTGTTAAAGCCGTGTCCCTGGCTCGTGGGGTGTTTGAGTGAGGTACCCCTATATTTCAGCCAGCCCAGCTGCTGTATGTGCCCAGCAAAGCTCAGCTGCCCTTCAGTATCTGGCTTTCATTTTTTTCTTCTTCTTCTTCTCTTTGTTGTTGGTATTTTGTTTGGTTTTTTTTTTTCTCCCTTCATGGTTTGTTATTTTTAAGTGCCAAACCAAAAGGCACTTGGGCGCAGCCAGGAGGGCAGGTCATCAGCACCAGGCGTTATTCAGATAAGCTCTTTTTTCTTGCTGATGTTTAAACCCTGTTTGTTCCAACTTGCCAGGTTTTCTTTTCACCTGCGTGTTATTTCTCCGTGTTTATTGAAAAAAAAAGCCAAACCATCACCAAAACCAAACCACCAAAGCCCACCAGTTCAGCTGCCGTGGTCACCAGTAGTTCTGGAGAACGGGGTGGGCAGGAGCTGTGTGTTGTCCCCATCTCTCAGCTTTCTTCCACCTACCAAACCCCTCGGGTGGCGGTGCCAGGGAGCCTTCCTGGGGGCTTTGGCAGCCTGGAAAATAGATTTGTCAGCTCCCGAAGTATTACGTTCAGTGGCTCAAATGATTTAATTTAGTAAAACACCAGAGCCCCTCGTTACAGTGCGAATAATCTGACTAACGTCTCTCTCCTTGCCTGAGCCGTGTCCCGCTAATTGGGTTTTTCTCAGTGTGATGGGTTTTGTACAATTGAAAGTCTTTGGGATAATTTTTGTAAAGTGCTGCTGACATTCTGGCATTTGATCTCATTCCTCTTGGCTTTGATTTTTAAAAGAATTTATTGTAACTCGTGTATAACATAAAGTCGGTGGAATCACCAGGGGAGAAGGGAAAGGACTCTCTTTCTTCTCAAACAGAGATGAAACAAATCATTTCCTCTCCTCTTGCTTTTTTTTTTTTTTTAGCCAAGGG
>VZRU01003880.1:52409-64218 GCA_013398155.1 Pedionomus torquatus | reverse complement strand
GGAGCACCCCCTTTCTCTACACCACCCCCGAGGCAGGTGAGCTCAGCTGCTTTCCCCACCACCACCACGACACAGCCCATCAGCTCTTTGAGATGCTGGATGGGGACCTGGACAGGCGAGCCAGAGCTAGCCAGCGACATGCACGTGGATGGCACACACATGGCACGGGAGCCTGGATGTCCCCGTGCCACCAGAGACCTCTGTCGGCAGACAGCAGCCAAGATACTGCCCAGGAGGCACCATCATCACCATCACCACCACCACTCCCACACCGCTGAGCGCCGTCACGAGCTGGCAACTCACCTCATCCTCTCTGAACACCAAAGCAAGTGGCGGGTCACGGTGATTTTGGCAGACCCCCCGAAGCTGGTGGGACTTGGTGGAGACAAACCCCGGGGGGCTTTGCAGGCAGATGGTTTTCTGTAGAGAAAGGAGGATGGGATGTACTTACCCATCTTTGGTAGCCCCAGCAGCGAGGAGCACCTCTTGCTCGAGATGAAAAAAGCCACAGTGGCCAAGATGTCCCACCAGCTGCCAGTACCTGTCACCTTGGGACAGATTCCCTAATTTGCAGCCCAGTGAGGAACACCAGGATGAGTTCAGGCTTGGAAGCTCAGTTATCTCAGCCAGCATCAGGCTTAGATGCCCGAGGAGCTATGCCCTCACTTCTGCCCCAGATGCAGCGAGGAAGCCAAGGATGCTCTTGTCCTAAAAAGCAGCGGTTGCTGCTGTTTGCTTTCCGGGCCACATCCTTTCCGTGGTGGCAGAGCCAGGCAGCCGTGATCCTTTCACACGGGAACCAGCCCGGTTCCCCGGCATGAAGCCACCAGGGTGCTCTAGAGAGCCTGGGTGGGAGCCCCGGCTGGTGGCCCTTCGGCAGCTCCTGCCAACACCTCCCACGCTTCCTCCCGCAGCCCCGGCCACGTCACCCGAGGTCTGGCGGCGCCTGGGCCCGCTCTTCCCGAACGGCAGCCACGAGGTGACGGTCTTGATCAAGGTAAGGTCTGATTTTATTGAGCAGCTCCTGCAAAGTTCTCACAAGCTTGGCTCCTCCCCAAGAACAGCTCCTGCCAAGAGACAGGGGAATCACAGATCGGTTCAGGTTGAAAAAAGGACTTTAAACATCATCTGGTACCATCCCTGCCCTGGGCAGGGACACCTCCCACCACACCAGGTTGCTCCAAGCCCCATCCAGCCTGGCCTTGAACCCCTCCAGGGATGGGGCAGCCACAGCTTCTCGGGGCAACCTGGGCCAGGCTCTCACCACCCTCACAGCCAAGTTCTTCCCCACATCTCATCTCCATCTCCCCTCTTCCAATGTCAAACCCTTCCCCTTGGTTCTAGGGCTCCCCTCCCTCATCAAGAGTCCCTCCTCAAGGTGATGCTCTTCATCTTCATCACCTCAAGGTGATGAGCTTCTTTAGAGCTCCTTGACCAAGGAGGCTGTGTCTCTGGCCCTTTGCAGCCCCTGCCACCCCAGGATGCCCGCGGGAGGATCCTGGGCTACACTGTGGTTGCTGCTGGGAGTCTTGAGGGAGAGCTGCTCCTCTGCAACACCTCCAGCACTATCTGCAACGTCTTGGTGCCTCCGGGAACCCGTGTCCTCCACATCACAGCTCACAACTCCAAGGGGGCTTCCAGCCCCGCCAGCATCACCCTCGGACGGGGAGCTGAGAACCAAGAAGGTAGGATCTCACAGAAAACCAACTGCAGCCTAGGTTTTATCAGGATTGGAGCGGGGTGGGGGAAAGAATTGCTAAATGAAGGGAAAAGCCTCACTCTGTTGAGGAACACAAAGTCCTCCAGACAAAGCCAGCATCCCCCGGAGCTGGAAATGCTCCACAGCCACAGCTCAACTCTTGGACTTGGAAGGCTGCAGCAAAGAGTTTTTTAAAAAAATAAGTTTATCTACCCAGTGGTGGCTCAGCACAGGGGTCCTCAGTGCTCCCCAAAATAGCTCCAGCCAGAGAGACAGTCCCCACCGTGAGCTGGGTCCTTGCAAACAGAAAGGATTATTATTTTTATTATTATTATACTTTTTTCCTCCCTCCCTTTCTGGGCCACAGGTTGTGGTTTTCCCCATAACCATGCTTTCCTATTTTAAAAAAAGAAAAAAAAAAAAAAAGATAAAATATCATCTCTTTGAGCGAGCAGCAGGAGGGGAAAGTCCCATTCAAATCGAGGACAAAAATATGACTAAGAAGAAAATCGAGAGAGACAAGGTGGAAAAAATTCTCTAATCTCTCCTCATACTTATCAGAATCCCGCGCCTTTCTTGTAAAAAGTGACAGATGAAACGCTTCAGACGAGACATGACAACGCTGAAGATGGGCTTTTGTGACACCTGTGTCAGCATAGAGACATATATAAACATATTTTTTTNTCCTGTCATCTGGAACTGGGGAGAAGAGACCAACCCCCGCCTCTCTGCAGCCCCTTTCAGGGAGTTGGAGAGAGCGAGAAGGTCTCCCCTCAGCCTCCTCTTCCTCAGGCTGAACACCCCCAGCTCCCTCAGCCTCTCCTCATAAGATTTGTGCTCCAGACCCCTCACCAGCTCTGTTGCCCTTCTCTGGACCCGCTCCAGCACCTCAATGTCTTTCTTGTGGTAGGGGGCCCAAAACTGGACACAGCACTGGAGGTGGGGTCTCACCAGTGCCCAGTACAGGGGGACGATCACCTCTCGGGTCCTACTCCCCACACTGTTCTTGATCCAGGCCAGGATGCTGGTGGCCTTCTTGCCCACCTGAGCACACTGCTGGCTCCTGTTTAAGTGTCCTTAAACACTTTCAGAGCAGCCACATTTTTCCTGGGCTTGGCTGATGCTTCCCAGCCTCCCGTGATGAGGTTGGGGGGGGACAGTCCCTTTGCCACCTCTCTCCACAGAGTTCCCAGCGCCAGTGGCCGTGGAGGTGAAGCCCGAGAACGGGAGCAGGGTCTCGGTGGCTTGGCAGCACCCCCACCGCAGCAGGAGGTCCCCGCTCTGGTTCATAGTGGAGTGGGTTGTCACCACCCAGTATAGCCAGGAGGAGAAGTATTTCTGGAAGAAAGTCCCGTACCAGGATACGCACACGTACATCCCAGGTAGGATGTTCCAGGAGCCCTTTTGCCGCTTGATGAAGTTCACCAGGATGCTGTAAAGCCAAAGTTGTGGAATCAGAGTTGGAAGGGACCTCCAGGAGGTCATCTAGCCCAAATTATATTATCAAGGCAGAGTTTTTGTTTGAAGTTGAGCCCCTCCCCACTTGGGTATGGGGAGTGGGATCACAAAGAACCCTTGGGAGGAATGAAGGAATAGGAGATATGATGGTGGTTGGTGGAATTTCTTCCCCCAGGTGAAGGAAATGAGGTGACAAGTTAGCTGGCAGGCAGGGAAGCCAGAGAGGGACCAAGGGAGGGCTGCCCAAGTGTAGGAGGTATTTAGAAGATGCAGAGAAAGAAGGCACTTGATGGATCTTTGATGGATCACAGGTGTTGCTTTAGCACCTCCCCTCCCTGCCATGCCCGGAGAGACAAGCCCGAGGAACACCCCAGGACCCATCCTACTCCATTCCCATTTTCCCACATTAATTCTGGCATTTACTGTTTTTTGGGGTACTTCCTAGCCGGTTGCCAACCCAAGCTTCTGCTCTTCCCTGTGTTTTTGTCACATTCGCCAGGGGAGGGAATGCCTGCAGCAGGCTCAGAGCTGGAGACACCCTCCACCTACTGTCACCACTCAGTTCCAAGCCCTCAAGCAGGGTTGGAGCTCTCCCAGCAGCTTACAAACACATTTTCAAGACAAATCTTACTTCTTTCCAGCAGAGGCCACAGCAGGAGGTGGCATCAGCGTGTCGGTGTACGCCGTCTACCCCGATGGAGCCAGCAAAGCAAGCTCCGGCCAAGGTGAGCCCAGTTGGGTGGGGAAGTCACCGCTGGCCGCGATGGGGCTGCAGAGCTCAGCTTGCTCCTTCGTTCTTCACGTTCCTACAACCAGCCAGTTTTGCAGAATTGCTTCGTTTCTAGAAAAAGGATGCAAAACCCTCCCACTGACCAGAGGAAAGCAGGGCTCTGGGTGGAAACCTCTCAGCTCAGGTCATGAAAACAGATTATTTTTTTTTAATCAAGGCACCTTCATGAAAGCCTTCTCTAGCTGATCTTTGCTCCTGCTGATAGATCTCCAATGCACATGAGAACCACCCCTTACCCCACAATATACACCAATGGAGTTTTTTCTCTCTCTTCTTGATAGAAAAGAGAGAAAAAAAGAGATAAAAAGAGGTTTTCACATCCAACAATCAAATTCTATAAATAAGCCCAAACAAAGAAACCAACTTACAGAGGCCAAGTGGCCACGGTGCAGCCTGCCCTTTCTTACCTGGAGCAGGAAGCAGGCAGGCTTCAGTTCTGGAGAACTTTTGATAGGACAAGGCATGGGCCAGTTGAGGAGGGAAAGCAAGGAACAGCCATGCATCATCTCCAGCACCCTCTGGGTTGGCCTCAGTTGTTCTCAAGAGCTGGGCATGCTGTGTTCCCTGAGCTCTTCCACTCCGCTTCTGGTCCTCCCCCAAGTGAGCCAGGATAAGCCACGCACAGCCCAACGTCTGAGAGCTAAGGACACCTCCCAGCATCACCATACCTGCTCCGTGGCTGCCACAGCACAGACAAAAACCCCTCTGGGACACCACACGCAGTGGCCAGTAGTGGCTGGGCATGGAGACAAGGGAAGGCTGAGGTCAAGTCAACCCATAGATCAGGGCTAGAACCTTCAGAGATCCTCCAGCGTAGTTTATAGCCCAGGGCTGAGCTTAAATAGCCCCATGCTCAGGGGCTGTGGGTGGGGGTCCCAGGTGAGGCTCGTCAAAGCCATTAAGAACTGTTAGTGCCCTGAGACAGGCAGCTGTAGCTGCACACCATGGTCACACCTTGGGATGTCAGTGGCTTGGTTTCCCATGCTGGGTTGCAGTTGCAGATGCAATATTTGAAGCCGCTCAGATACTTTCCCTCTGATGAACCAGCGCTGTGTTTCTGGCTGGCACCTCTCATGGCTTTGAGAAGGGCAATTATTCCACTTTTTTCCCCAAGAAATTGAAAAAATTGTCCCTGACAGGTTCATCCTGGGGTGTTCATTAGTCCTGGTTATTAGCTGTTGTCCTCACAAAGACACTGACGGCCTTTGGCTCTGGGCAGGTTGGCCTTTGGGCACCGCCACCTCTGGTGACCTGAATTTCCAAGGCCCTGATCCTCAAGTGAGGCTTGAGCAAACTACAAAAATAACATCGCTTCTCTGTCACCTGTTGTCTTCTAACTGAAGTTACGGACCATATTTTCCTCTCTTTGTTTAAGTCCCTTCAGAGGAGCTGCTCCTGGGCACCATCTACAGTGAGACCTCCCACGGTAAGAAGCCAGCAGCTCAGACTTGCTAAGCTGGACTTTCTCCTTGACCAGATGTGGGAGCTTTAGCCTGAGCAGCGTCTGCAGCCACTGGTGATGGGAAAGTGAAATTACCTTTATTCTTGGGTGAGGTCAGGGCCAGAAAAGCAGCTTTTCTCTTGGGTGGGGACATGATGGCAAGAACGGCCGTAGTGGTCTCCTGGCTCAGTAACACCGGCATAACTCACGCTGTAAGATTTGCTTTCTTATGAGACTTTTAAGACAACAGCCGTAACAGCAAGTAGGAGATAAGAAGCCCAGGGAAACAGAAGGTAATGGTAACATAAAGCATCCAGGCGATAGACCTTTCCAGTCTTCAAGTTGGAACCAGAGACCCGTTTAAGCCGTTCCCACCCATTTTTCTACCTCTTCACTTGCACAATCTGGTTCGCACATCTTCTGGTAAAGGTGACGCCACGGACCCGTCGCAGTAAGGAAACCAAAAGCGACACCAGGGTAAGCTGAAGAAGTCACTTCAGCCTTTCTGGAAGGTCGGGGCTGCGTAGGAAATGGTTAAACACCGTAACCACGCTTCTTCGAATGAGTTGGCCGAAGCCCCTTGGCCATGGCCGTGGCCCGCGATGCTCTGGTCCCAGGACAGCAGTTTTGGTTTTGCTTCTGTTAGGGCTTTGCTTCGTCCACCAGGGGAGCGAAAGGGCGAGTGACTGTCAAAGAAAAAAGTGAAATGTCCCAGATCTACCCTTTTTACCCACCGGTGTGGTGGCAGGGCCACCTCACCGACCTTCTTCCTCTCTGTCCTTTTTCAGACGACGACATTGGCGTTTTCCTGGGACTGGGCATCAGCGTCATCACCTTCTCTGTGGTTTTTTTAATCCTGATGTTTAAAAAATCAGCCAGAAAAAGGTATTGCTTTCTTCACNCCCCCTTATTTCCATCTCTTGTCTTTCTTCCAGAATAGTTTAACATTAACTACAGGAACCTCCTCCTACTAAGGAGAACTTCTCCCGTTAATGGTATCGTTATGTTTTACATAGCACATAGATATCTATGCCCTCTACCATAAGGCAGAGACCAACAAAAAGAGTAAGGGCAGGCTTAGGGACACACCATATAGTATTATACAGACATCAGAGGTGGAAAAAGAGAGGAAAAACACAGCCTCTGTGGGTAAGTTTTATCCTAAGACTTGCTGCTCCTGGTTTTAAGCGAGATGGGGACACTGAATCACAGAATCATAGAATGGTCAGAGTTGGAAGGGACCTCAAAACTCATCCAGTTCCACCCCCCCTGCCCTGGGCAGGGACACCTCCCACCACCCCAGGTTGCTCCAAGCCCCATCCAGCCTGGCCTTGAACCCCTCCAGGGATGGAGCAGCCACAGCTTCTCGGGGCAAACTGAGTCAGGGTCTCACCACCCTCACACCAAAGAAGTTCTTCCTAAGATCCCATCTAAATCTCCCCTCTTCCCATTTGAAACCCTTCCCCCTTGTCCTGTCCCTCCCCTCCCTGACCAAGAGTCCCTCTCCAGCTCTCCTGGAGCTCCCTTCAGATCCTGGAAGGCTGCTCCAAGGTCTCCCCGGAGCCTTCTCTTCTCCAGGCTGAACAGCCCCAGCTCCCTCAGCCTGTCCTCACAGCAGAGGGGCTCCAGCCCTCTCAGCATCTTGCTGTCCCTCCGCTGGACCCGTTCCACCAGGTCCATGTCCTTTCTGTGTTGAGGACTCCAGAGCTGGACACAGGACTCCAGGTGGGGTCTCAGGAGCGCAGAGCAGAGGGGCAGAATCCCCTCCCTGTCCCTGCTGGTCACGCTGCTTTTGCTGCAGCCCAGGCTGGGGTTGGCTTTCTGGGCTGCCAGCGCACACTGCCGGCTCCTGGGGAGCTTCTCCCCCAGGAGCACTCCCCAGTCCTTCTCCTCAGGGCTGCTCTCCAGCCATTCTCTCTCCAGCCCTTGGACGCCTGGATCCCGAGGGACAGGCAGAGACCGGAGAGAGCAACATCAGAAAAACTCAGTGGGGAGAATCTTACTATCATTTTTTTTCTCCACACTTGCTGCTGTTTGCTGGGCCCCCTGACAAACTAGTGCTCCAACTGTCCCAGTTTGCCCTTTAACTGGAACGGGGATGCCCAGCAGTCCAGGCACTGCTATCCCAATCCCATGGGAGTGGGTGACCTCAGGGCTGGATCTTCCTGACAAACCAAGAAAGAAGGGGAGAGGAGACCTGGGGCTCACGAGCCTTGAGGTGCTGCTGCCTCTTTCGGTTCCAATTCTTCTGTTCTTGGTGTCATTGTGAAACACAGGCATTTCAGCAACAGGCACCAGTTGCATTTTCCCAGCAACGGGTGGGAACATCAGCAAAACCAGAACGATTTTTGTTTCTGCACCAGCTTTGGCTGCAGGAAAACCGACTCTCGTTACTACCCTGTGTGGGATGTCACCCCCCCTCTGGGTCACACAGAGCTTGGTTCTTCCCCCCAACCCCAGCCCCCACTTTTGTGTCTTTTTCACCTACAGACAAGTTTTATGGGAGGGATTTAATTCAGTCATTTAGCTTCCAGAATCAAAGCCAGAGGAAAAAAAGGCTGAAAGATGCAGATCTAGAGTTCAGATGGGGAAACTCACCCCTACAAGGTGAACCTGGGGCTTCCAGAGCATCCATGAAGGATGGAGGCACTTTGCGCCTTCTCCTCCTGCCGGGAGACAACTTCACCCAGCATGAATTAAGAAAATGGACTAACATTTTGGGGTTTATTTTTTCTTTTTGGTAAAGGATTAAGGCCATCGTTGTGTCACTCTTGCCCAAGTGGCTGTTTGAAGACTATCCCCACATGGAAAACAGCAACGTGGTGAAGTCACTCCAGGTAATGGCATCGTTTTCTCCCAACCTTTCTTCCCTTGTCTCCCCTTAGATGAAAGGTTGCTCCAGAGCTGGGAGAAACAGGGATGGGAAGAGGATGAAAGGGACTCCAGGGGACCAGGAACTGGTCAGGAATCATTTCCCAGGCAGTTGCAAGGTTCTTGGGAGCCCAGCTTAGCTGAGGTCATTGAACCTTGCCTCAATATATGCTTCATTTAGTGGCCACAGTTGACTCAAGCCACCCATGAGGTGCACGTCCATGAAGTGTAGCACGGAGGCAGGCCCACCTGCTCCCCCGTCTTCTCCTCTCCACCTCACTGTGGTCTCTTTCACGGGGGGAATGGATGAGAGGGGTGGGAAGGAAGACCAGATGAAAAAAAAAAGTCATGGCCCTGTTTCTTCCTTGGGATGCTCTCATGATCTCTCTCCCACTGGTAACATTTGACAGTTTGTTACTACACTCACCTTTTTTGTTTTTTTTTTTTTTTTTTTTTTTTTTTGTTTTTTTTTTTTTTTTTTTGGTTTTTTTTTTCTCCCAGGAAAAGAGCGATTTCACAAATAACAGTTTCCATGAGCCGTTCTTGGACACCAGTGACCCCACGGTTATGGAAATCGAGGAGGTGCCAGTGCATGAGGAGTACAAGAATGTGGCCAGCAGAAGGAAGCCCAGCAGAGAGGTCCCTGAGGCTGGGGAACGCCCAGGGACCATGGTGCCTACCAGCATCGTGGCTCCTGAGCAGATCAGTGACTACAAACCTCAAGTGTCCGACGGGAACCAGCTGGGTTATGTTGCTGCCAACTTCTACCAACCACAGCCCCAAGCAGAGCTCCCAGAACCGGAGACCAACATCTTCTTCAGAGACTACACAAGCCCCGTTGCCCACCTGTGGGACGGGGAGGGAGGTGGACACCAAGTCTGTCTGCTGGAGAAGATCAACCTCATCCTAAACAACAGCAGGAGTGGGCAGAGCCAGATGTTCGGCTCAGCCCAGGGGGGACACGGCTGCCTCCTGGAGAGCCCACGGGGACACGCGTTGGCCAGCGATGTCCAAGAGCAAACACTGGTCCCCGACGAGCTGGTCTCCTGCCTGAGGGCCATGAACAGGGAGTTGGAGAATGGGAAGACCTGCTTTCCCCAAAGTGTGGGGAGATTATTTTGAAAAGAATTTTAGTTGTGATTAAAAAAGCCCAAAGGGGTGGCCATGGCACATGTCAGCCTTTCAGACTGCAAACAGGACAAAAAAATATCCTCAAAACCCCACCTTTTTGATCGACTACAAATACTTGGGGCTGTCTGGGACGCTTTGGCCTGTAAATCACAATTTTAGACCCACCTCATATCGTCACAAGCGTAAAAAATCCATAAAACTTGGGTTCCTGCAAGAAATGAAGTACAGAGCAGGTGATTTTTGCGGGATGAAATACACGTTCATTATTATTATTATTATTCAAAATTGTTCTCTTGTTGAGCGTTAAATTACGTTGGTTGGAGTAGTTCATCCCCGGAGCCAATTGCGGTTGGGATGGATGAAAGGATGCTTGAGGCACCCTGCCTGGATTGGGTAAAATGCCAATGAGGAGGCACCCTGGTGAGGAGGATTCATTTCTCGTACGGCGTTCGTGGGTACCAAGAACATGAAACGGTTTCTGTAGGACAGAATAACCCCATGTCATTTTCAAGACCAGAACCCACATGGAGTAAGAACAAGCCTTCACCGCCCACCAGGCTGGTCTCACATCTCCCTGAATTGGGCAGATGCTTCATTTTGAGTGAGGGATTTATGGTCCCGCAGCGGTTTGTCCCTGCGCCAGCCACGCCGTGCTGTGTGAAGCACAACGTGGGACAGCGAAACGGCATTTATTCGGCACGTGACAGGGAATTTGGATCTTCCGACACCCAGAAAGTGAACTACAGGAGCCTCCTTCCCGCTGAGCCATCTGGAAATTGTTTACAAGTTTGCCCAGGACTTCAGAAGTGGTCTGGCTACATGCTCCTAAAGCAACCAGAAGCTCCCTGGAAGCCTGAGAGGTCGGATTATCCATTGGCTCATCACCCACACCTTTTTAAGAAAACACTCCAAATGCTTTTAAGGAATATAAGTGTAAAATAAGTTTTTGATACTGTGTAAAATGCCTGAACAGTCCATGCTCTCCAGCACATTGCTCTCCTGCTCCTCTTCCTCTACCTCTTATGTCCCAGGAGGGACAACTTCTGGTCCTGAGCTACTGCTGGTGGAGGTTACGCTGCGTGTGGCTGGGATGGGGATGGATGTTGGTGCTGGTGCCAGAGCTGCATACACACGCATGAACACCCATGCACACCTTTGCATGCCCATGCACACCCATGAAAAACCGTGGACACCCATGGAAAACCATGGACACCCAGGCACAACCATATGCACAGCCATGGACACCCATATACACACCCATGGACATACACATCCATGGACAACCATGGATACCCATGGACAACCACACATGCCCATGGGCAGCCCATGCATACACATGGAAAACCCTTGCATACATGTGGACAGCCATGGACACCCACGGAGAACCATGAGCAACCATGGGCAACCCATGCATACACGTGTAAAATCCATGTATACGTGTGGAAAACCATGGACACCCATGCATGCCCTTGCACACCCAAGAGCTGTGTGAGCGTGCTGCAGAGCTCCACGCTGAGAGGCAAGAGATGACATGAGGACCTGACATTCCCTGCCCTGGGGACCTGGGACCACCTCAAGTTCCTCGAGACCCTGTAAGCTGGCAAAGCTGTAACACTCCAGCCCATCCATGTGTTGCTGGATGGGCTCACAAGAATCCCATCACACTTGCATACGGAATTCAGCCTCTGTTTACAAAAAAACCTTGATCCAACCGTGTGTGAGGTTTGGGGATGAGCTGAGCTCCATCGTGGTGGCAGGGAACTTGTCTGGTGAGAACAATGTTAACTCCAACACACTGAAAGGCAAAGGGATCATCTGCCAGTGAGTGGCCAAACCAAAGCCTGTAAAAGCACAGAATCCCAGAATGGGTTGGGTTGGAAGGGACCTTAAAGATCATCCAGTTCCAGCCCCTAAAACCCGTGAGAGCAAGATTTGCCAAATTTTTGCAAGACTTCAAAGGTGCAAAACCCATGTAAATGTCAGCCTGTGTCTGTCTCCCTGTTTGGAATTACCCGCTTTACTAGTGGGAAAGCACTTTTTTTTTTGCAGTAGAACCACTAAACCCGGAGATGCTAATCTTTCTTTTCGATTTTTGCGAGGCGGCGTGTACCTTTCTGTTGCACACACGGATCCCTTTTGTCCTTTACTCCTGGACACCTTCAAACCAGCGCAGCTGCCCTGCTTTTTTCCTTTTAATGGCCCAAGAGATCCACTGCTGAAGTTTACCCACTGGGCAAGACGGAGTAGGATGATTCTTGAGGGGCAACAAACCGTTTCCAAGCCAGAAATATGACTTCTATGTACAAGCAAGCCTAAAATTAGTGATTGCTGCCTGAGCAGGAAGGAAATTGTAAAAGAGCAGCCACATGCTGTCAGCAGCCCAAATGTGAGATGGGGAAGGTATTTTATTCTTTTTCTT
>VZRU01003880.1:3977-17935 GCA_013398155.1 Pedionomus torquatus | reverse complement strand
GCTCGCCTTTTTTTTTTTTTTTTTCTCCAAATGGGTCAGATTTTAATAGGTCTACTCCTCCGGATTTGGCCTGACAGCACAAGTTGCAAGCAAGAGGACAGCTAATGTTACTAACAAGCAAGGTCCTTAATTGGAATGAAGCTATTTGGAGGGACTTTTTTCCCCCCAAGGCAAAAATCCGGAAACACATGGGCAGGCCGGACCCCTTGGGGGCAGAACCTAGATGAGATGCTATTTATTAATCTAAGCCATTTCATCTCCACGTGTTTTCATGACATTTTTAAAAGAGCATGAAAATAAACCTTTATTTCAGTTAACACCCACCAGTATTTCAAGGTTAAGACGTTCACAGCTTTAGTTCTCGACACAAACGGACCGCAAGAGGCAGATTTACATCTACGGGAAGTGCAAGTACAAAGCTGTCTGGGAAAAAAATCATGATGTGCCCTTTGGGAAACCACCCCAACGCTCTGCAAGAGGGAGAAGGGAAAGCTTCTGACCAAAGCCTGGCTGCAGCAGCGCCCCAAAAGTCATCTGAGAAAAAAAAGCTGAGCGGCAACCGAAGCGACAAATACCCAGTTTGGATACGGAGAGGAAGGTTTATGGTACAGAGGAAGCTTTTCTGTGCGTTTCTGCCTATCTAGACATTTAATGGTATTACTGAAGGTGTTCCTTAAAGCTAGAACTGTGAGAGTCGCCCAAACCCCAAAAGGGAGAGGGAGGAGGAAGAACTCGGTGCTCGGACCTTCGACAACCCCCCCACCTCGGGGAAGATCCGCCCAGAGTCCGGAGAAACGAACCCGGACGAGGTTCTACCGTCCCAACTGTTTCCAAACTTGCCTCCTTTTCCCAGCCTGGAACTTTCAAACTCGAGGTGAGCGCACTAAAAAGTCTAATCCCATGATATTAACAGTGGTTTATGACAACAACAAAAAAAAAAACAACAAAACCAACCCCAACTTCTGTAGAAAATGGTTCCGATGAAGCAAGCCCGCCAAACACCACAGGTAAGGGATCTGCTATCTCATATTCAAAGGTCTCCCACGCTTTTTGCCCGTCCTGTACAGCTTTTAAAAAAATAGGGTGTTACCTTTTGTTTTCTATCTACCTAGTTAAGAAACTACAAATATGTTATAAGCTGTCCAAAGTGTAAAATATTAAATAAAACGAGAAACCTGTTTCTAGTCTCCTAACAAATGCTGCCAATAAAAACCCTAAGAAATCCTCTTTATTAGTCATTCTCTCAACTCCTTTTGAGTCCTGAAGTGGTAAATCCTGCTCACAGGGATTAAATTAAACCTAGGGGCGTAGGGAAAGGGCTTCTTACAATCAGCTCGGAAAAAAAGAAAAAAGAAAAAAATAAAACCCAACACAAAACCAACCCCAAAACATTCATTTGTCAGCAAATCAGGTCTCCAGCACTGCCCAAATCCAGAAGAAAACTCTGACAGAGAGGTTTAAACGTTGGGGTTTTGCAGCTTTTTGTGGTACCACGCACAGACTGCCACATCCCGTCCCCCCCCGCCCCCCGTCTGAAAAAGGTAAAAGCCAGAACTCCCTCCTGCTGGACCTGGTGGGTTTGTCTGTCTGTCTGTCTGCCGGAGCAGGCGCTGGGGATACACGGGGAACGACGCTCTCCGTGTTGTCAGGCTGCACTGCTCCATTCCAAATCCCAGCCAGAGTCCGGTCGGACTCCCGCCTTCCCCAGCCTCCCGGTTCCAGCAACGGGAAAGGTTACTCCAACCTACAGGGTACCCTCTCAAAGAAAAAAAAAAAAAAAAACCATTAGTAATTTAAATATCTCTCTTTTTTTTCTTGCCAACAAAGCATCTTGTTGCATGTAAGAGAATAGAGGTATAAAGGGCGAGTGGAAGGTGGAACACGTTAATTTTTAAAAACTTCTTAGACCAATTATCCCCACATCATGGCTGGATCAATACACGGGTTATTGAACTAGAAACCAATGTGCTTTGAATCTTTTTTTTTTTTAACCTTTTTTCTTCAAGTATCTGGCATCAATTTTGTAGAAAGGTTTTGCGTAAACAAACCACCAAACACAGACGAAAAATGACTGTTTTTTCCAAGTTTGAAATTAGGCATTACAACTAAAATACTCCAGGAATTAGTATCCCCCACAGCACTAACAGTCTGCCAAATTAAAACTTCACATATTCCAAAAGAGCGTGGGCTGAAAAAAAATAAGTTTGCTAAACAGGAATTAAGGAAATTGAAAGAGTGTGCAATAATTAAAACCCAGTTTGTAGTTGGGAGCAGGGGGGGGGAGGGATGGAGGGGAAGGTCTAAAATCCTGAATTTAAAAGAAAAAAAATATTACAAAATAAAACACAAATGAAGTGAAAGCTTTTAACTGGTACACACTGTTCACACCTATATTTCAAGTTTGGAAACGCATATTTTCAAGCAGCAATACAAAAAAGTATCCATGAAGAATGCATAATCTCTGAAAAAATTATGAAAACATCCCTGCTACCATTACATTTCTAAATACAAAACTGACTACCATATTGTTGCTTCTGTGTAGCGAGAGAAGTTCATTTTCAAAACAGATAAAATTCAGTCTTTAGGTGTGAATGGTATGAATGACAGTCTCTTTTTTTCTTGGTTGTTTTTTTTTTGTTTTGCTTTTTGTTTTTTTTTTAAATTTCTTAGTTGTTTAGGATCCTTAAGCATGCAAGCCTCGGAGAGGAAGGCCCGACGAGGGCAGGGTTGGCTTATGACATCCAGTTTAGGACAGAGCTGGGAAAGCCTCTGGGTCATCTACATCAGGAGCAGAAGCACTTGACTGAAAGAGAAACAGCAGAGAGTTATTCCTTCCCTTCAGCATCTTTAATTCTTCACCCGTTAACGAGTCCTTCCATTCGAGACGTCGGCACCGCTCGGTGGCAGACACGGGGACAAGGTTAAGCCTCTGTCCCTGTGCAGCCAGAGCAGGTGGCACTTGTACAGAGCACATCCCTTGACCCTAAATAAAGGTGGAAATTCCTCCTTTTTTACAACTACTTTAACCTGAACCCTATCCTATTCCACGTTGAACCGGGATTCAATGAGGCAGAGCAGAGCAACCAGTCTAGTGCTGGAAAAATTACTAGAAAAGCAACTTTTCCCCCATGGGATAATCAACATTTTTTTTTATTCGCAAGACTTAGTCTCCTCTACTACCTCTTAAATCAAAACTATTTGAAGAGGCATTACAGGCAAACAGAGCGTGCTTGCACATGGTTATTGTGTAAAGTTATGAGTCCATCTCTTTTTCCATTCTTAAAGAGATCCCTATGTGTGGCTTTACGCTATTCTAGCGCACAATGTTTAATTTTTCCCCAGTCACAAACTAGCTTGTTGATAAAAAACAACTTTAGTGCCAACCTAGCCCAATGAATTCGTCCATTAACCAAGGGCCTCCCCCAGCAATTCCCAACTGAGCTTTTAAAAGGCTCTGTGCTACACCTAAAAACCAGTGACGAGATGAAATGCAGAAATTAAGTATTTTAAAATACTCTTCACTTTGTCCAGGAGGGATGTAGAAGTAAGTGTAGGAAGAGCCAGGATTCATCTATCAAGGGATGGATTTCAACCATTTCAATTAAAGTTCTATCAGCACCTACAGGCAAGACAAAGGCACTGCACGAGCACCCAAACTAAAATTAAAAGGTAATATAAGGTCTTGAGCCTACAGCTTTAGTATCTCTGGTTGCTCATTGCAAAGAAACCGAAAACAAGCCAAAAAAGCCACGTCAGCGCAGAAGGACCTCGGTCACGGGTAAGGGAAATGCCAGGGGAGATCACCAACCTGGTTGGGTGTGTGGATCACGTCAAACTCCTTAACCAACTGGAAGGAAAGAAACAAAGTCAACAGAAAATAAATCGAAAAGGTTTTAACTACTTTATGACAGCGTTCTTAAAGAAGCAAGATGTCGCATTAATGAAAACTCAGAGCAAACACCACCACCATTTAATTTCAGTTCCTTAAAATTCTCTTGCATTGGTATCACAAGAGAGTTCTTCAACTAATATAAGCCTAGAACTTAAAGTGACCCGGTGTAGAAGAGAACCCAAACTCGGCAGCAAAGAAGAGCAAGTCGATGTGAAGAAATCCACACCACACAGACCAAGCACCTTTTTTAGGGAGGAACAATTTCTTTCGCTGCATTTAAGCCAGATAACTGATCATATTAAGTATTAAATCAAATCTTTACTGTAATTACACTAGGATACTTGAATTTACATGCACCCTCCCCAGTCCCACTCGGTGCTTTTCCTGAGCGTTTCCTTAGAAGCAGAGGAGAAAAATGCATTCAGTAAGAAAAACACCCCAGCAGGAGTCCTATTGCCACAAGAAAATACTAAATTCCTCAAATTCAAGATAGGACATGCAGCTGTAAAACCAGTCTTTCAGCCTAAACAGGTCACAAGGCAGATACACCGTGACCGTGTCGGAGAACAACCACTCTCACGCTTGCGGTTTCGCTCTGGCACAAACAGGAACATCTCACAGTACATTCAGCTCTGGCCAGAAGAGTCATTTTTCTGGTTTAGATAGATAAAGATGGACACTTTTTTTATTTTTTTTAACCCAACCTACTCCCCACCCTCCCCTTCTTCTGTGTTTTTAATAAGAACACTGCTAAAACATACATCCTTCTGTCCTAACAGCAACTTAAAGGAAATTTGGAAGAATAGATGTTAGAATTGGTCTTAAACCACGGCGATTGTTGTCAGAGCAACTCCTTCAGAAATAAGGAAGGTACTTTAAACTATCCGTATGAAAACTCTAATAATCAATGAAATTCAAGCTCCTTGTAGATGAGAGCTGTAGCTACTGACCTTGTCAGTTCTGCCTCCACGGCTGGCCCTGCCACCACGTCCTCGGCCACCCCGTCCCCCTCTGCCACCACGTCCGGGGCGGCCAAGGTCTCCAAAGTTGATCTCCAGCTGGGATGTAATATCGTTTGCTGGTTTGCGGAAATGATGATCCATTACTGAGTCCTCAGCGTGAGCCTGAAATGAGCATTTCTCCGTCAGTAAGATAAAAAACCAAACTTATCACCCCAGAAACTCTTCCAAACGTGCTCCCAAATTGAGGACCGATCACCTTGATTTGATTCAAGATAAAGGACAGTGCACAAATTGTGAGGAATCAAGTTATACCACTTGTGCAGGCGACAAAAACCACATCCAGGTAATCAAGTAAGAGCTTGAGCAAATAAAGGTCATTTTGCATTTCCGAGGTAATTCAGGGAAGCTCTGGAGTTCCTTCAGAGGAAGGTGTTCAGGTTTAGCTGAGATCAAACTAGCACCAAGGTAGTACAGAACCTCGTTTTCTAGCGTTTCTCTTCTCGCTTTGCATCCTGAGGAATCTTCAGGCTCTAGCGATTCATTTCATTCTTTTTAAATACTTACTTGGCAACCCATCTTTATTTTGCTCAATGGGTACTTTACACTGTCTCATTTGCTTAGCCCTGTATAAATATTTAAAACAAGGGAGATGGGTAAGAATCCCTTATAGATTTGGATTAACCATAACAAACAGCAAACGAGGCATAAACAGCTCAAACAGGATGCAAGGGAAGTAGCCAAAACATTAATGCTGAAACAGAGAAACAATTACACTGAAAAATAGGACTCTCGCCACCTTTGCCGTGACACAACGTTCTCTTACAGCCAGTCGGCTCCTGGAGCCTCCAGTCACTCGGAGAAACTGAAGCCTCCAGGAGCAAGGTATGTGCCAAAGGCATTTAGAACTTCAAATCATTATACAATACGCACAAAACCCCCCAAGTGTTCTCAAATTAGTAATTTTTCTTATTTTGCACAAATAATTCTTCCATGTAATAAGTCAGTTTTTGGCACCTTTAACGATACACAAAATGTAAAATTGACCTCCCACTGCATCAGACCTATTGTCGACCAAGACCGGCACCTACTGCCTCTTACATGGCCCAATCATCACGTTTTGGAAACACGACAACAAATAATGCTTTCTTTTCCCAAAAAACCCTGAATTTCCAGCACAGCAACTTTCAGTTTGTTTGTTTTTTTTCCTACAGAAGTGCCACCTGCAAGCATAAGCCTACTGACTACAACTTACTTTTCTGGCGGTGGAATTGGAAAACACGCTGATTTTCAAAGACAATGCATCGTGCAATTAAACCCCACACTTTTAATTACAATCTAAGGATCCTTCACATAAGGTAGGCAATGGATATGGAGAGGTCTCTGTGGTGTATGCCCCTCCCTCAGACCTTTCTTCCAAGCTCAGGAAGGCAGCCTAAGCAGTTCTTTGAAAAAAAATACCTCATTCTACATCTCAGCCGGACACTACCTAAATATAAGTACAATTTGTACAGCAGGTTGCAGTACCTTTTGTTCTGGTTTTGATTCCTTTCTTCCTATTTAATATTTTATCTACGTTTGATCACTGCAGGGTACCAAGATGACATTTTCAACTTACTGGTAGTTATATTACGTTTTCTTTTCTGAGATGTGTTGTCAGTGGATTTAACAACAATTCTGTGCATTTCCTTCCCTACACTATTATTGCTTTAAAAAAGAAATGCTACGGTCTACCAAAACCATTGCATTTTCACAATTTAACTTCAGCTTAGCCACTAAACCCAACAAACAGTAAATTCTATATATGTAACCTGACGATTTCTTTGTCCAAAGTAACTAAAACTAATTGAAAACACAAGACCTGGCACATTCCCCTCATCCTCTTCTATCATTCAGGTGACAACAGTCAAAGACAAACCCTACAAATTGCTCATCCTGAAACATCTTTGGAAGCATTTCATTTATATGTATTGGCAACTCTCAACAGATCTAGTAACTGACAGGTTCTCAAAGGCTTCCGTGCATTTATGGGTCACGAGGAAGGCAGTCAAAAATTGGGAACAAGCTACTAATGGAAAAGGGAGCCAAAGCAGACAGCAAGGTATGGAAAAACACACCAACGACAACAGAAAATGGAAAGTCTCATGATAGAAGCATTTATGACAAGGTTTGGATTCAGCTCAATTAGGAGCAAGGGCGCTGATTATGATGGGTATATGGTACGCAGTTAGACAACAGGCATGGACAGAAGAGCTCCAGATCGTATCTACTTGTACCCTCTATTTTTGTGACTTCTTAATAAGCCAGCCCTTCGTTGCAGAAGGGGCTCGTATCAAAGCACAGGTATTACCAGTTAGATATAAAGGATCAGTACCTCATTTGACTCCAGCAGACTCCCCTGCATTTCTGTCATCGCCTTTGTCTGATGAAAGTTGCGTGTCCACGCCAAAGTGACAAAAGGAACAAAGGGAGAAAACAAAAGGAAGAAATGAGACTCAACTACATACAGAAACAACAGGTAATAAGGTCACACAAACTCGCTGGATACTGAGCACATGGAGCAGAGGAAGGATGAGATCAAAAGCTGTGCGAGCATCCAGAAAGATCAGAGGATGGGCCGTACCACAGGCGTGGAGACAAGAGAAATCTCAGATCCATCTCAAAAAAATAAAAATAAAAAAAAAAAGTTTAATTCAAGCTGCTGGCAAGTCTTTATTAGAGCCCAGGCATGATGCAGCTGATCTCTAGCACAGGCACACCACGTACAGAACTAGACAGGTAAGAGTGTGGGATGTTTAAAATGACTGTTAATGAGAAAAGGTTTCTGCACGGCCTTGATTCAAGAGTCATTCCTCCAAATTTTGAGAAGATGGAACTAGTTTCCCAAAATATATTTCTCGGTCTCCCACTGCAACATCCTCTACAGAAGCAACTGGATTAGCAAGGAAGTTTGAAGGCACAGGGAAGGGACACGGCACAATGGACATATGCAGTAGGAACTGATCTACTGGTGTTCAGTCTTTCCAGGAGACTTGCATCCAACTTTCAGAAGAAACCAAGATCTCTCCAAAAACGTTAACTCCTTCCCATTTTTTGTTCAGCTGCACCAGCAGAACTTAAAAGATTCAAGCCACTAAACCCGCTGCAGGGGAGGGGAAGAAAGAGAATCCCTGTTTTATGGCACAACCTGATCTCCTGGAAAGAGTCTCATCCAGATCAGAGCTGCCAATACAGATGGATTTCAGATTAAACCAGCAAGAATCTGAGACACTATTAGGACATTTGGTTTCTTATACAACGTATCACTTCCTAGTAATTGCACAGGAAAGGTGAAAAAGATGAAAGACCTCAGACAGGGTCAGAAGTTCCACCCCCAGGGTGAAGAGGAAGAGGAGGAGAGCTCCTTCATAAGACTAAGGCAGATGAACAGTACTAGTTTCTCACACTCCTTCCCTACAGACTCCTAGGATGTTCTCCCAGTAGTTCCCAAGCTACAGGAATGAGGGTGGTCAGCCAATGCTTCAATCCAGAGCTCTGAGAAAATCCACCAGGGCACACTGTGATTTTTTTTTAGCCTCAGAAGTATAGATTTGGGGTCAAACCCGAGAATTTACCTTTTATAAACTAAGTCACTTCTGCACATCAACTCCCTTCTTATCGATAAGAATCACAGAGACCTTATAGTAACCTTTATTTCGTGACTCATAAGTATGTCCAAGAAGACAATCAGATAAAGAACACCAGGGAGGTTTTTGTTCATAACTTCTAAATATTCCACCTTCTAAACCTGCTCACAAAGGAGCCGCAACTAATGCCTCTTGTTATAGAGCTATTTCGCTGTAAAACTTCACAAAAAAAAAAAAACCATGCTGCTTCCCAAGGGATCAGCAAACAATGAGTAAGTGAAATGGGGAGAGACACCTGCTGGACACACAATAAAAGTCGGCTAAAAGCATCTACATTTAATGGCAATTTTTTAAATACCTCAGTTCTGAGCTTACACTGCAAGGACCTGTTAACTTCTCATGTGATGGTGTTAAAAATATCCAACTCAATTTTTTAAAGAGAAGCGAGCAGCAAACACCTCTCAAATAGAACATTCTACTATTCGTGACACTTCTTCCATAACAGGGATTTGATTATTCTCATTGCTTTTGTTTGGGTTTTTCCGAGTTAACTACAGATTCATTTATCTACACGGAAAACGCAGTATAGATCTTTCCAGCTTCTATATTACTCAAGAGGGTAAGAGTACCACCAGCTTACACGCAGATATCTTAAAAAAAAAAAAAAANAAAAAAAAAAAAAAAAAAAAAAGAAAGACTGTCTTCAGCTGAATAAGCATCAAATAGATCTGCTTTGGAGAGACTGGGGCTAGGGGAGATTTCTTGACACGCTTGCAAGACCGTAAATTTAATAAATCCTGGTAAGTACAGAAATACTTGTTTAAACATACTCTTTTAATCTACAGCAACATTTAGTTTAACTCAATTTGCCTTTTTTACACCAGACAGAGAAATCACTATTTAATGAACTCTTCAAACACCAAAGAGCTTAATGTAAATAAAGAGCTATGCAATTGTTTAAAGAACTGAACTACCCTGCGCAGTAAGCAACGAAACCAGTGTGACTGTGACAGTCAAACTTGTTCTGAGTTCAGAGCTTAAAAATGGAGTTCTCACTGAAAAGTACTGCCTAGTGCCTCCCCATCTGTATTACATCCCCAGCTTCCAAGAAAACACTGACAAGGTGTGAAATAGCAGAAATACATGACAGAAGAGCAAACAGAATATTACATACTACCGAGTTACTTCACAGGGAGTCAGAACCATCTGGTATACAACGTTGCAGGCCACCACTAGCTTAAAAGAGAGCCACTTAAGTGTTAAAAACAAAGATTAAAAGGCAAGATTAATGTAGCCATGCATTAGAGAACAGAGCTCTCAGCACTTTCTTCTAAAGCAGAAGAGTACAAATCTCCTTGCCACTCTCACTAGCTTGGAAAAAAATAATTAAATACAGTGACGCTTGAGAAACTGCAATTTTAAGATAATTTTACAACAACCCTGTCAAATATCACTGAGGCACATAAATGACTTTCTCAAAAACCTCAAGGATGGTCATATATAGAATATTACAAAACGAGAAGATACCCACACTACAAACTTAAGACACACAGTTTGGGTGTTACGGAGTCTGAGGTATGATCAGCGTTTCTTCAACCTTACGTTGTCTTTAGCAAGCACCACAAATCCCTGTACTGCAGAAGACCAACAGAGACACTAAATGATATAAGCTTTCTTTAAAAAAAGCACAGAAACACATTTAATATTGGCAAACTTCTGCAACGTTCACCAAGAGAGGGTCCTTACAAAGTTCCCTGCCCAAACACAGGGAATTCCAGTCTCGCCTCTAGGTAATACCCCAGTATAAACCAACCCAAGGATACACATCAACTCCCAGAAATAACCACAGCAAGAATGCCTAATTATGCTCCTGTGTAACTTTGTTTCATTAAGAGAAACGTCATTGCCACCTTAGAAACTTTCAGCTGCAGGTCAATGGCGCGAAGAATGGAGCTTCCAATCCAAGAAACATGTATCAGTGGAAAAACCTATACAGTTCGGATACTAACAAGTACTGAAAAATCACTTTACCTCCTCACTCTTTGACTTGTGAAGAACAAATCCTTTTTTCCACTGCCCATCAGCACCCTCATTTGGTTTACGGATGTTGAACTCCACTTTTGCACGATCCTTACTCTGAATAGCTTTCCACTCGTCCAGGGTCATTTCCTTAGGGCCTTCTTCCTTAACTTCTTCAACCTCATTCTCTCTGCAGTAAATTTCACAAGATGTTATTATCATCATGACTTAGAACAAGTTCTATATACAACTCTGAACTGCTCAATATAACCTGGTGCCAGTTAACAAGCAGTTCTGAATTTGTTGTATGTAAAATCCTCTCATTTCCACCACTCAAAAAAGACCGAGTGAAAAATTATCTCCTTTAGCCAGAAACAAAAAAAAAAAAAAAATCACATACTTTTAAGCAAGCAAATAGTGAGCAGAGCAAAACATTAACATTTATACCGACCCATGCCATCTATTCTCCATGTTAATTACAATTTTCTTTACAAATACAAAAACATAATTCATGCGATGGACTTGCTCAAGCTTCTCCCTTGTCCGTTTTGAGATCCCTCTCTCCCAAAATTTCAAGTTAAGACAGTAAGGGAGAGCTCGTTCTAACCACAAGTTTCAAGCCTGACAGTTTTTCAAAAACCAGAATTTTACCAGTTTCGGATAGCCTCCCTTCTTTATTGAACCAAAGACAGTTCCTAATGTTCTGAGTAACTGAAACAATTCTTGCTTTCAGCTAAATTAAAAAATACAATGGCTTAAAACATAGTTACTTATCATCTCATCACTATAAATTTCTGGTGTCTCTTACCTTCTGCAAAAGATCTTTTTTTAAGTAAAACATGCCACCACTACGCTCAGTAACAGATCACATTCCAGCTATGCAGGCAATCAATCCTCTACCCATTCTTCTGTGCGTTTATGCGACTAAATTATTGATTTATACAAAAATAATGCCGTGTATATGTGGCAAAAGGATCACAAGAGCCTCGACTTAAAAGTTCTCTTTGTTTTGTAGCCATTCACGTTAATGTAATAATGCAGAGGTTTTATGACAACACTACTATTTTTCAATTTTTTCCTCATTCTGCATGTCCTGCTCTGAGGACCATGACCTTGTAGAATAATTTTTGACATGGTGTACAGTCAGAAACTTTTCTGGTTTTTTTTGCTCAAGGCAAAGATATTAAACCCCTGGGCAATCTGCACGTTTTACTGCAGTAAAACAGCTCACAGTTTTGCTGAAACACTTAGATTCAGACATTTTGGAAATCCACTCCAAACCAGCCAAACTGGAAACTAACCCACATAAAGACGCTTCTCTCTAAAGATCACTGACAGGCTGAGGGAGCTGGGGCTGTTCAGCCTGGAGAAGAGAAGGCTCCAGGGAGACCTTGGAGCAGCCTTCCAGGATCTGAAGGGAGCTCCAGGAGAGCTGGAGAGGGACTCTTGGTCAGGGAGGGGAGGGACAGGACAAGGGGGAAGGGTTTGACACTGGAAGAGGGGAGATTTAGATTGAATATCAGGAAGAATTTCAGAGCTGCACACAGATGGGTCAGTATCTGGGCAAGCATAATCCAGACTAACCAAGATCCAGGAAATACTGCAGACACAGCAAGTTTAATACAGCTGGATTTCCAATATATACTATTTTTGTAAGGACTAGCTAGCTTGCATTTTCTGACCAATGCTCAAGCTGCAACTCGTCATCTCTATTTTTCACACTGCTTCTGTATGTAAGATGACCTTAACATTGGAAAAGTAAGAACATTTAGTCTTTTTATTTAGTTAAATCAGTTTTTTTTATTCTCTATGCACTACTTGTATCCTCTTTAATCGAAGTTAGCAGAGAGGAACTCAACCCACAGCAAACTCCACGTTCAAAATCTTGTGCAAACAAGGATGTCAAAATTCTACCTTATCCATTTGCCATTTTCTTTTGAATCCACCATAAAGGGCTTTTCTCCTTGAAATGCATATTACTGTCTTATAAAAATTTACATTATGTTTTTCCATCAGCTGTGAGCACCACCACTGCTCATTCTGCTTCTCTAGGTATTCTATGTCATTTATCCAGTCACAGGGTTCTTCTGTGGCCAAGTGAAATGAGAAGCAATCAAATTAACTTCTCTGAAAATTGCCTGCATACAGGAAAGCTGGAGGAGAGAGATGCAACCTTTCCTCAACAGGACAGAGACACAGTCCCAACAGTCGTTTTGAAAAACTAGATTAAAAAAAAAATGAAAAAATTGCCTTCTGCTGGTAGAAGAACATTTTGTCCCTTTGGCTTGGTGGTTTTACCTTGTTATGAGCACAGATGCTTTTGGATTTGGTATTTACAAGTCACAATCCCCAGCCCCTAAGCGTATTAAACTGATTATTAATAACTAAATCTGAAAGCGATCTAACAGCCTGCATGACACTAATGAATAGTTTCAAGATAATGATTTTTAGATACTTCTTTTTAAAAGAGATGGTCTTCCAGCAGCATTATGGATAATTTTGTCTATACTGAAGAAAACGATCTGAGAATGGAATAGGAATAAACAGCAGGGGTTGAAGGCAAATCCATGCTACCTATGAAGCCATCAAAGAGCATTAAGAGGGGTGGCACTCACTTGTTTTCCGAATCAGCAGGCGGATGCTCCTCTCCCTCTGGTGTTTCCTCAGTTACAGCCGACTGATCCAATTCACTGCAATTACAGAATGTTTGGGGGTTTGTCTTTTAAAGAGTTCAGCCCGATTAAAAAGCTACACAGAATCAATTACTAACTTCTATAGTGGAGCTACCCAACCCGTTCTTCTTTAAAAGGAACTACTTTGTTAAAAATTACTGCTCTCTGGGCCCTTTAATTCTCTGCTTTCCACCTTCCTCATGGTTTTCCCCTAAAACTCACTAGTGCCCACTCTGAGACCCTCCACACAAAACTGATTTGGCCATTACAAACATTAATTTCAATGTATCGCTTCTGAAAACGCATGCTTAACCTGGCCAAAATTGATAACATTGATTTTTTTAATGTTCAAAAATCAACACAAGACACCCCCCGATTCCAAGCTTCCCCCAAATTCTGGCTTTAACAGCAAAGCCATCTCTTACACTACAAGAAATTGCCAATTTCCTAAATTCTGCTTTAATAGCGTAGCAAAAAGTACCAAAGGCAAGAAAGGCAGCTAAATCTTTACGTTTTGCAAGCCCTAAGAATTAGGACTGATTGATTACGATTCTGCTAATCACAGTTTTCTGAGCAATGACAGATTACTAACGTTAGCTCGTCTTTGACGGTTCCCCAGTTGTGTGATCCACTGCCACCGCGCTTGTCCTCGTGCTTCAGGCCGCTGAAATGTGAATGTGAAACAGAACTAACAAAACTGAGTTAACATTATAGTGTCCAGACACAGAAATTCAAAGGCAAATTTTAAAATGGGTATTAATTGTAAAGAATAGCAAAAAAAAAAAAAAAA
>VZRU01003879.1:340630-363144 GCA_013398155.1 Pedionomus torquatus | reverse complement strand
CTCAGGGTCCCCTCAGGCCTCCCCTCAGGGCCCCCTCAGGGGTCTNCCTCAGGGTTCCCTCAGGCCCCCCTCAGGCCTCCCCTCAGGCCCCCCTCAGGCCTCCCCTCAGGGCCCCCTCAGGCCTCCCCTCGGGTCCCCTCAGGCGTCCCCTCAGACCTCCTCTCAGGGCCCCCTCAGGCCTCTCCTCAGGGTCCCCTCAGGCCTCCCCTCAGGGCACGCAGCTCCTTTCTCCTCACAGATTCCCGCCTCACCGCGGCCTCTCTCTCCTCCCGCAGCCGCCAGCCGTCCCCCTCCTGCCTTGGAGATGCCCCTCGCTCCCTCTTGGAGGCAGGCTGTACCTGCAGCCCTGTCCCTGTTGTCCCCGTGGGTCTCTGTGGAAGCGCAGCGTTTCAGTGACTTTGGCAGGATTCAGCCAGCGGTGCTCCCGTGTTTAGCCTGTGCTGCAGAATCTCCCCTGCCGTGTCTGTAAGTGCCAGGGTGCCAGTGTGATACTAGCCAAAGGGGCGCTGGGGAAGCCTGCTTTCCTGAAAGTGTAGTTAGAAGTTGTAATTGATGCCAAGAGGCCTGGCTCTGGTGGGGGCTGTGACCTGGGGGGGACACGTCAGGGAGAGGTCCAGTTTGTGGTAGACCCTCAGTCCGGGATAAAGGCCTGCTAGTCCCAAGAATCTGAGAACCTGTGCCCACGTCTGTACCAGTGAGGAAGAACAGAGGCTGGCTCTGCCCGAGGAAGGGCAGAGAGTTTGCAAGGGCGTGCTGAGGTCTGTGCTGATGAAAGGGTAGTCATGATGGTTTTGCCTGGGACGGGCTCAGCCTTATAGACTGGGTGCCTAAACTTGCTTGCCAGTCTTGAAAGCAAATCCTTTATAATGAGGTTATAAATTTAAGGAAAATATATGTGTCTTGCCCATTGTGGGTTAAAAATATCTTAGATAGAAATTAGGACCTCTTAGAAATGGTGGAAGTTAACATATTTGCCTTGTACTTCCCCAAGCGGGCACATGGTTTTCAAAATTAAATATAACAATATCCTGTATTCCTAACATTTGTTGAATCATATGTTTATTGCATAGCCAAAGAAAATAATAGTTGTTAATTAGAAATTTATGATATGTGTGACTGTACGTCTACATAAGTTTTATTTTGAAAGCTTGAGAAGTTAGAAAAGTCAGTTGTCTATTCAGTCACTGGGAATTTAATCAGATGTGACAGCTTTGTTTTGCATCTTACTGCATTTTACTGGTTAGATTTACTGTCATTTGGTAACCTACTCAGAGAATTGTGTGGGTGGTGCTCTGGAATAAACCACAACTTTCCCGCTTGATCTTACTCCAATAGTTTGAAATTCAGCTTTAACAGACACAGTTGTTTTTCTAATTCACATCTGGATCCTTTAATACTCTTATTACATATGCAGTGAATGTTCTTAAGTGTACTTTAGTGAGAGGTAGAAGGCTTTTGCTTAGGATGTGGCCATATGTAGAAAATACAAGACTAGTAAATATTTAAAGAACATGTTTTACAGAATGAAAAAAAAAAAGAAGTTGCTATATCCTCTATTCCCACAAGAGGACTGGCAGACTAAGTTGTTGTGGTTTTTTTTTCTTTTAAATGGCAAGGCCATTTGTTCAATTGTTATTCTGAAATTTCTTGACTAATCTGATCCGGAATTTAATGAAATGTGAGAGAATTATGCACAAACAAGTAATATGAGATATTGCTAACTTTGAGAGCTGCCCTTTCTAGGTGTCTCATTGAATAACATCCCCAGATCAGAGAAAGATACTTTTTCTTAACTGTCAGTGCAGGTACACATATGTAGAATACACGTTGCTTTTGCCATCCTAATCTCTAGCTCTCCTTTCCTATTGTAAAAAAACACTGTTACTTTCCTTCCAAATCACTCGGGAAGCTTTTTAAAATACAGTTCAGCTTGGGAAGAGATACTGAATTTCTCAGTAGTGTTCAAGAGATTTTGGGTCTTGTCACATCCCCGAGAAACAAGTCATGTTTCTTCATACTCAGCTGTCTCTGCTGGTACCTGTAGCACCAGAGGAAAACTAAAGGAATCTTGTCCTTGCCTCCTCTTCCATTACATTATGCCTTCTTAGCCCTGATCAGGGACAGTCCTTTCTATTTCAGGGGAATTCAGTTGTGCAAAAAGGAAAGATGGAAGTCTTAAAATCCTATAAATCAATACAGAAGCTGGATATGACTTGGAACTGCCGTCATTTAAATGTTTGAAAAGTAATTTCTTATATCCCCATAAAAAAAAAAAAGGTCTAACTATGACCTCCTATTTCCTCACAATGCTTTTTCATGTTTTCAGATAAGATGTTATTGTTCAACAGTAAATCACATTGTTTAGAAATTATATTTTTATACTTTTGCCCAGCTAAAGTGAAGGCTGGTGGTTTTCAGAGCTAACTCGAGATCCCTAAAACTTTGGCATATGCTGGTGCCATAGCAGAGGAGCTGTCAGTGCTGACAGCCTTATAGCAGGACTAAATAGATAAGAGACCTGTTTCTTCTAAAGATAGAGAAATTTCTGTTTGGTTTGAAGGATTTGGGTTTGGGAGTTGATGATAAAGATTATCACTTCTTATATGAGACTTTTTGAAGTAAATTTATCCTTCCTGCATGACTTGCTTTTTGAGCAAAACACACTCTGGATGAGGGAATGCAAATAGAGAAACTTCTGGTAATTGCAATAAAAAATACAATATTACTTTGCACCTCAAAACATTCTGTTGTCACCTAGGAAAGTTAACAGCTTTTTTTGTTACTTGGTCTACGTGTAGCTTTGTAGCAAAATCTCCGTGTCAGCTGAAGCTGTAGGATTTTTTGCTAATGCAATATGATGGTGGAATGCTTACTGTGACTGCAAGTTGAAGTGTGTAAAGTGTGCACATGTTTTGCTAATGTGACCAGAGAGATTTTAGATGTCAGCTGGATTGCATCACAGGGTGAGAAGGAAATTTGTTGCATCTTATGTACACAGGATACCAGAGCTGGGCTAGGATAAGAACCACTGTGTCAACAGTTGCTTCTGAATAGTCACTTTGAAAGCTCTTACCTATGCTCTTTGAAATACTTTTTGTTAGCAATCAAATAGCTGGCAGTACTGTCAGCATCTAAAAACCTGCTTCAGGTCACACTGTTTCCATGTATGATGTTATTCAGAATAAGTCTGGGCATCATTTCTAAAATGCCATTTATAAGCCTATGGAGAGTTTTATCACTGGCTGGTATTTGAAATTCAAGGTCTTGTTCCTGTTGGTTGAATGTGCAGGATTAATAATTTCAGTTCACTGCATATTTTCTGAGGATCATGTTCCTGATCTTAATCAGTGTCAAGTTTCTATAGCAACTAGCATTTAAGAATGAGAGACAATAATGCATGTTGCTATCACTGTTAGCCACTAAGAGTAATGGAGAAAACGTTTGGAAATCAAAGCCCAAGTATTTTCACATGTACCTTCTTCTGACTCTTAAAGAACTTGGATCAAGACCTATGGATAGCATAAGATCATATTAGAGTGTATTCATTTCACTAGACATCAAATGATGTAATTATTTAAATTGGTCATAGGGTTGTTTTCCAAAGCATTAAGCAAAGAAGGCTGCAGTAAGCACAGCCATTTGTGGGTTTGACTTTGATCGATGTGTATAATCAATATAATTTAATGTGTTAACTGAGATATAAAAAAACTTGGTGAAATCCTATTGCTTTCATCACTAGTGTAGTCCAGGAGCAATAGGTACAGGACAAAAAAGCACTCAAATATTTGGAAGGTTTCCATGAGTGCACAAGCCATGTAGGAGCTTGGGATGCTGAAGTCACCGGGAGTTTTTCATATCACAGAAACATTGGGGTAAGCAGTTTTTGTGACAGATGGGTATTTAAAACCAGTATTTTACACTAGAACACCTTTCTAAAAATATCCAAACACATATGACTGAAGTAAAGAATGTAGTCAATATTTTATTGATTCACGTGTTATTCACAATATGACTTTTAAATCAGTTATTCATTAGCTGAAAGAGTCAGTATGGCTATTTAGATTCTGTGAGTATTTTCCACATGCATACGGCCTGACAAAACATAGTGTGGCAAATGGCAGTTTTTCCCTTAGTTTGAATCGACCATCTCATCGTTATGACGCATTTTCTCTTTTTTATTTTAGCACCAAAGTGCTGCATATTGTGGGGATGGTAAGTTCTCTTTTGGAAGCACAACATAAATTATCAGTGGTAGAGAAATGGCACTTTGTCTAAAAACAGTAAACCTAATTCATTTATTCATGGTAATAGGGAAATATCTGTTTCTACCTCAAGATCCTTAAGACTGGGATAAACTTATAGCAAGGTTGTAATCCTAATTATGAATTATTACCGTATTGCCTATAGAGCAGTCACACTGATCATGCTGTTAGATGTGTGTGTTTATTTGTATAAGTCTGTGTTTTGTAAATATCTTTCCTCTGACCTTGTCCAAGTCCTGTAGGCACCTCTTTTAATAACTTGCTTTTGAAGTGGTTTTATACACCTGAAGAAATACCTTGTTGCACACCTCTGA
Source organism: Pedionomus torquatus (assembly GCA_013398155.1). Classification (NCBI taxonomy): domain Eukaryota; kingdom Metazoa; phylum Chordata; class Aves; order Charadriiformes; family Pedionomidae; genus Pedionomus; species Pedionomus torquatus. Next base: position 358,568 of record VZRU01003879.1, on the reverse strand, counting down.
ACTAAAATATCAAAATTTTTGCTAGACATGCATGAAATTGCATGAAATTTAAACATTTATGACTTTGGTTCTTGGCTGCTATTGCTGCACAGGTTGGGAAAATTAAACAGGATTCAGCTGGGTCCACATAGCTTCCCTCACAAGTGGAGGTGGAGGGACAAATGGCATTTATCCATCATCTCTGCTTCTGCATAGTGAAGTGGAGAGTTTGGAGTGAAAAAAAAGGGAGAAACCTGAATAGCAGTTGCAGCAGGCAATTTACTTAGGGAGGAGGGATGTTACTGGCCTTGTTTCAATCCAGAGTTTTGACTTCTGCATTGACTTGTTTCAGCTCTGCCTGGAACATCTCTTCATCTTCATTCCCTTCTTTCCATTTAGCTAGTCCTTTCTGAATGGAGATCACACTTATATACTTGTGTGGGTACAGAGGAAATTTGCATCCCATTGTGTTGTTTACTTTGCTTACTGATTATATACTTTGATTAATAGTTACCTACTTTGCCTAATAGTTATATTCCTCTACTTCAAGCTTACTCTAAGCTGTTTAGGGAAGCAGCTGTCGCTGAGGAGACTTCCTGGAACAAATGAGAAACAGAAGCTTCCTTCTGTGGTTGCCGTATACTTGAAGCCACGTAGCAGGGAAGTAGCTCTACTTCTGTGCGTGTCGTGTTCAAATCTATGTGACTGCTGCATCCAGCCTGGCTACTGCCTTTCCACAGTGCTTGAAACAACAAAGTTTTTCTTGGCATTTGCTGTAATCATATCGGAAGAAATGTCTCCCTCAGGATCAGGGGAGCATTTTACTCATAATAAGATTCTCCGAGTAAGATAGCTTAAGGAATACATTATTTTAACATAAAAATTCTAGGTCAGCGTTGTCTAACAAGTGAGCTAAATGGTGTCTAAATAGGGAGCAGGTTTCCAGATAAAGCCATGCCATCTTTTAACAGGGTAAGATTGGGCATTGAAAACGAGGATGGAAAGTTTGACTTCTACTTCTAACTGCTGGATGCAATCTAGTATTTTTTGGAGATGTAACCAAATTCTATTTAGTATTGTTTCTGAGTCTGATGCTGTTACCCTCACTTATGTTTGTAGTTTTGCTCATTTCAAATACCTGCAAGCTTTGCTTGTTCAATTAAGATATTACAAGCCTGTTCTGACTTTCCTTGAATCACTTACTTGGCCAGACTTTATTTGAAGTTCTAAAACACTTTTTTCCATAGTATATATTTTTATTTTTTTTATATCGTATCTAAAATTTAATTAGGTATCTGCAAGTACCTGTGTTCATAGCAGATACATCTGACTACTCCAACAGACACATGTAACATCCAAATAAAGGTGGAGATGAATGTTTTCCTAATAAGTTTGAAGTTGTAAAAGGAGAAACAGATGATCAAGTTTACACTTGTATTAAATTTGCACTTGTAAGCTATAATAGCAGAAAGTTTAATACAAGTATCTAGATGAATCTCTTAGATTATGCTCCAGTTAATTTTTTATTTTAGGTAGCAATTCAGCTTTTAATTTTGTTTTGTGTAGTGGTGTCTCTAGAGGAAACACATAGGGAACAGATAAAAATAAGAGCATTAGGCCACTTGGTGGTGTAATATGCAAAGGAAAACCAATCTGTCATGTTCAAGTAAAGGAAATGTACTTAATAGACCTTTTTTATTTGCTTAGTATCTGATTAAACACAGTACAAGACATTACCATGAACAAGTAGTTTTTAAAGACCTTTAATTTCAAGTGGGTAGTCAAGTATGTTTTCTAGGATAAGTTCTGGTTTTAGCTTGGCCCTTACTGAAGGTGTTTGTGTTCAAGCTGATGGTCTGTTAGTTGGTTCAGAAATCCTGAACCAGTTCACAGATGAAAATCTTTAATTTAAAAAGGGAGAGGGCCACATGGAACCTACAGCCCTCTCTACGTATGACTTCAGTAACAGCTTTGGTTTTCATCTGCTAGAGTCTGGCATCCCTCACATTCACAAGTGCAGCAGCTTCTCCTTAACTCTTTCTGTTTTATCCAGTGAGAAGCTTGGGAGAAATTCTGGCATTGCGCTGCTTTGGAAGGTACCTAGAACTACACAACCTGTGGTAAGAAAGCAGAGCTGACGGGCAGTAACAGTCCAGGATACAATCCTGCAAATGCTTACACCTCCCAAAAGTCCACCTGAGTTTGCATGGTGATACTGAAACACGTGTGCAGTGAATACTGAAAGGGACGGTAATATGTGGAAATCAGGTTGGTGGGGCCCACTTATTTTTCTCCATGCAATAAGAATGAAAGGTCCAGCCACCCATTGCCTTTTAGTTCAAACTTCTTTTACGCAGGTATAAAATATTTGAGCTCAGCAGGATGCCACAGGCTCTGCAGAGCAGTGTGTGCAGAGACAAAAATTTATACTGTATTTATACTGTATGCACTGGTGTTCATGTCAGGGGAGAAAAGTGAGGATAAAAGAATCAGTATAATGCTGCTCTGCAAATTCTAGCAGAAGTAAACATTTTCCATGCTAAGTGAGGCCCACTAAGGAATGTCAGTTTTAGTGAAACTATTATTCTGAAATGGTAATCAGAATTTTCTTTTCTGAGGGAAAGAAAGACAAAGGAAAAAAGAGGAAGTTTCCATTCCTGTTTGACAGAAACATCAGAATAACAGTTAAGTTTCATTTTCGGGTTGAGGAAGGGAAAAATAAAGATATTTTGGTGTTTGGTTCGGCTTTTTAGCCTACAGCCTAGAAATGAAGTGAAATTTAAGAGCAGATTAAGCCTGGTCTGTTCATATTAAACTGAAGTTATTATTTAGCCCTGTCCTTGATGATTGTACCAAATCTAGTTACTAAAAGAAGTAGCAGGTACTTTCTGATTTTTAGAACAAGTCACCGGGGTAGTGTCCGAACAGGTACTTGGGACTTGGCTTAGGTAAATTTATCAGTATCACAGATAAATAACATAACATATTATGTTTCTCTGTCGATCCAGAATGTATAGTTGAAGTGAGAACTCCGTATGTTGTCTGTAAGAGCTGTCAGGAGGGATTTACTCTTTTAATCAGTATGGAGGGTAGTCCTGTGCTTCAGGAGACAGACAACATCAGTGATGGCTGATCATGCTTGTTGGTAGGGGTGATGACATCCCAGATCATGACCTCTCAGAATACCTTCAGTACTCCACAGATTTTTACATAAATTAGACCTGAAATATTTTTAACTTTCCCATATCAAGCCAGGTGGCAGATAATTGGTCTCCTTAAGTTGCACTTATTATCACCCAAAACTTCCAAGCAGTAGCGTGGATGGGCAGCATAAACAGAGCGTTCTTTAAGGTGTCTTGACTCTTTAGATTGCTGATGATATCTAACAAAAGAATACTATTTCAAATATTTATCCATGATTAAGAATCACTTGCAAGCTATGAATCTCTTAGAAATTACTATTTACTACTATGTAGAAATCACTAAGAACTTTTGTTTTAGGCTTCTGTTTTGTTGTTTGTTTCCCCCCCCCTACCCGAAAACCCTCAGTAGAATACAGATTCTTTAGAAAAGATTGGCTGGGATCAGAAAGTTGACAGTAGCAGAAGGGAAATGAAATTAAATTGAAACTGTGAGAGATCTGTCTGGCTAGGCTGATTTACTAGAACTCTGCACCGATTTTTGTTCTTTCAAAGTGTTTGTGGATAACTAGTCTGATGTTGAATGGAGGGGAGATGGATGCAATCTGTAGGGAAGAATGCAGCTCCACTGTACTCTTACAAGGCTTGTCTTTATTATGCTTCACTTCTATTGAGAGGATTTGCTGAAAAAAATGTATTAAATAACAACTATGTGATAATTTCTTTTATCACCTTTAAAGAAAAAAATAACTCATTTGCTCAAGGGAATTGGGGAAGGAGTTTAAGGATTTAAGCATGTTAACTGTTCAGACGGAGTCTGTTTGGTTAGACCTAAATTCCTTATGTCATTGCTCATTAATGTTGTTGTACCAAGTGTTTATGCATGAGTGTCCGAAAAGAACTGGATGTGATCAATTCAAAATGGCCTTGTCAGACTGCATGAAGGATTCACTCCAAGATATATATGGAAATGCATGCTTTATGATTTATTCTGACAGGGTATTCACATTGCCACTTTAAGTATTTCTCCAAATCTTTTCACAGTAGATGATCAATTAGAGTTTTACTTATTCCTTCTATTAGTTTAAAACATGAAAAAACCAATGTGGCCACTTCTCTTAATATTTTTATGTGTCCTACAAAATGAAATCAATCAGATCAGTGATCTGTCTGGTTCTGTCACCAGTTTGTTCTGAGGAGAGCTGCCTCTTCTCGCAGTGATTTCCTTGTTTCCCCCTCAAGTAGAAGGTTAACTGTATTACAGCTCTCCGTAGGCCCCAGGGCAAGAATCAGATTCTGATCTTAGAATTGGAATGGACTTTTTGTGTAGGTTTTTGTAAGCGCTTCTTTCCCTTCTGCAGTCTTCTTGTCTCTAAAGGGGACTACTACTTCTAAAAATTGCTTATCTTAGCAGTTTATGAAAGTTTACACAGAATTGCATTAGGTAACTCAAATGTGTGGTGGCAAGGTTATGGCCTGATGTTATGTCCTGATGTTGAATATCTATTTCTCTGAAGGACTTTGTTGTGAGTGCTGAGGCTGGAGTGATCCAACATGATTTGAACTTTTAAGCTCATGTTTTGTTTTCCACACTGTCTTATGGCAGATGATTACACAGGCTGATTGGGCAAAGTGTTTTCTTCTTTATTAATGTTTTAAATATTCTGTCCTTCATTTCATTTACATGCCCTTGTTTTTCCATATAGAAAAGCATGAATTTCAGTCACAGTTATCCTGCCAGATTTTCTTGGAAAACCAAAACTGATTGTGTTTAACCCTATAGCAAGCTAGCCAGTATTTTTGCCCTAAAATTAGATTATGTTGAGTCATGTAACTTCTTGCTTTTCATGTTTTTTGGTGGTTTTTTTTTTCCCTTTTTTTTTTTTTTTTTAAAGTCAGCAATTTTTCATCTTTGTTGATGTAGGGTAAAAGTTGAAATGCATATTCCAGAGAGCAAATTAACAGAAAATGGAAACATGCAACTTATATTTGATTTAAAGAAATATGATTATTCTAATGGAAAGAGCCTAATTTGTGACATTATGAATGCCTGGTGTAGCTATTGTTTTCTCTTAAACTTTGTCTTTATTGAAATATCTGAACATTAGAACTATTTCTAAATGTGGCTCCTGATATCAAGCTACTCCTAAGCACTGGTGCCAAAGATACACATAGGAAGCGGTTCAGGAAGAAGTTTTAACCAGACATTAGATGGCACTTTCAGAGTCCTTGCTGGGCCAGCAATATTGCTGGAAATGTTTGTTTCAGATAATCTATAAGGGGGTGTTGCAAATATTTTTCTTCTTTTTATAGAACCTGTTTCTCATTTTGCAAGTGGATCCAAGATAAAAAGGGCAATGCAACTTCAGAAAAATAATTTAACAATTTTGCTTGATTTAATTGGAGGCATAAATATAAGAGTCAGACTTACTCAACTGAAACCTTATATTTATTGTTACCTACCAGAATTCTTGCTTTATAGTACAGAGCAACACTTCACAGTTGCCAAGTTTCACTGGAGATGAAGTGATAATCTCCGGCTGTAAGTTGTAAATTGCTTTGGGATAAAAGGTACTGCATAAATGTAAAGTGTTACCTTATTAAATGCAAGTGTAGCATAACATGGTTTTCAAATTACTAATAAGTATTTTCTTTGCAGGTCTGATGGCTTTTTCAAGATAAAATAGCACTGGGTTTATTTAATCAGCCTAAAAGGTTCCTATCTAGCACATTGTGATACCTATTTTTATTGCTATAAACAAACATTATTTGGAAGAATTGCAGGATAAAATAACAGAGTTTACAGTGGTTTTATGAGTCTTAATGTTTTGATTACCAATGAGGTTGCTTATTTTTCTGTTAAAATCAATATTTTTTTGATAATACTTACTAAAAAGCATTTTTTGTATTGTTGATGCTTTTAACAGCATACAGAAGTCAAAAAACCATAGAATCTATTCAGGATGTGCTAAATGATTAAAGATATTAACATCAAAAACACTGTGAATGAGAAAATTGGGGGATATTTAACCGAAGTACTGATAAATACCATTTTAAGATGTTTCTGTGTCATTTGTATTATCTCAGTTCTTTTCCCCTATTTATATGCTTGGCTTTTAATGGGGTGAAGGAACAAAAATCAATGAGACTGTAATTTAAAGAGGTGTTTTTGTCAGTAGGCTGCAAGATCATCAAATTCTTATCAGTCTAATTGTGGTTGTTAGGACATGCTAGGATCTCAGTTCTGTCTGACTAAATTTACCACTCATTTCAGCAATTGCAAGAGCAAAAATACATATTTACATACCAATGACAGAAACTTGACAGGTAATGTTCTTAAATTATTTTGTTTCACAACCTTACCTTATCCAGGGCAGAAAGGGAGGAAAGTAGCAAGGTTTTAAGTAGGAATTGCTTAGAAAGAAGGACCATAGCTAAGCGTGTCCTTGTATGTGGAACAAACAGGGGGGAAAACCTCCCAGATGATTGGAAATTGTGAAGTTCTGTTGTTGTGAGAAAACCAGCAAGCAAAGCTTGATGAAAAAGGATTAAGATGAAGTAGCAAAAAATTGATTGAGGCTTAAATATTAATACAACTAATATTCCCACAGCACAGTGTGTAAAAATTTGTTGGACACAGAACTTTTAGAAGGTCCAACAATGTCTCATTTTGTGCTGAGCTACTTTTCATTTGTAATATGTGCATACATACTTTTAAGAATAGAAAACGATGTATATAAATTATGAGAGATTTATGCATCTGCATTTTAGCAAGTGTAATTTCACTCTCAGAGCATGTTCACATCAGGTAAACACTGTAGTTCTGTGTTTTGATTTGATTCATTATTATGCTGACATAATTCATGATTTAAAACATGGGAGGGGAATAATGCTAGTACAGCAAGAAACAGTATCATGAAAACAGAAATTACGGTTTCCAGAGGTGTATTGCGAAGCCAACCTCATGGACAAAGAGGAACAGAAATCAGTAACTTTGCACTAGGTGTGAGTATACATAGATGACAAAAGTTGAAGGGATATTCATGTATTATTATTATTATTATTATTATTATTATTATTATTATTACTACTACTACTACTATTATTACAACATCTATTAAGTATCTATAAATATCTGTACCAAAATGAAATTGTATTTGTGTCCTGTGTTGGTACATCTAAGACAGCAGTGAAGACAGAAATTATGTGGGCATTATTAACATACAGTCTCTGCAGAATTTTTTGTTGGGCTGTGTTGCAGTCACATCTTAATTTTTTATCTGTCAGCATAGTTACAGTAGGAGTCACTCTACCTAAGACTTACAACAGATTCTATTTTAGCAGCTTCCTACCCCTGTCCCTTGATGGTCAGCTACAAACTAGCATGATGCTTTGGGGATAATGCAGACAAAACTGATAATACTTAATTCAGGTCCTCTACCCCCAACTCAAGATAGCAGTTAAGCATGACTTTAAGAGTCAGCAAGCGGAGTTCAAAAGTAGAACTGTATGTGCAACGTTGGCCATGATTTTTGCTGTTATTTTCTTAGGGCAGGAGCAGAAAGGAGGGTATGCAATTTTGGAGATTTCTTACATGGAATTCTTAATGGTTTCCATGTACTGCGATGTTTAATTTACATAAGTAACTACTGTTTAGGTATTTTAATTCGTATTTTTGTACGCTATACAATAAAAATGAAGTTAGTGTTTATACAATAATCCTTTAAGATGCTCCATATTTGATTAACTTTGTGAAGAGTGGTGGAATGAGAACTTCTGGTCAGAGCTAAGGGACAGAGGCCCAGCACGGACAGGGAGCCGGGGTGGATCAGAGCACCTCTGATGACAGCACACATTATGTAGGAGGACCACAAGTCTGTTGAGAAAAGATGATTCAAGAAGTATAGCTTGACCCCCAAGTCTGAAATAAACTTTTAGTTACACTGCTTTTTTTCTCCAAGTTCACAAACTACTTATTTTATATCTAGTATTACATATTTCCTCTTCACTGTTTTTGTTTTCTGTCATCTCTTGCTGAGTATATTAATTTATTTTAATTTGTTGCTCAGCACATGATCTTGAAAGACTAAATATAAACAAAAAGTAACAGCCTGTTCTGTGAAAACCTGAAAGATGTGATGTAGAATAGTTTTATTCTAGTGGTTTTTAGGTTATTTTCTGCCTTTTCTGCCATTTCCCACATAAGCAAATACTGTGTTCAGGAGAGCTGCAGAAAAAACCTGCTAGATACATAAATCGCTACTTCTTGGTTTATCCCATTCTTTGGGTATGTAAAGATTAGGTATGGCTCTGGTCTTTAAGAAGAGCTTGCAGATGTTCTACAGATGCTTGTTGATGCCTGACTCAATGGTCCTTGAACACCTCTTACCTGCCTGGAGGTGTCATGGTCTATTTCACTGAAGTGATTAAAATAAGCCTTATTTGGGGGGGCGGGAAGTTGTAACACATTGAGTCTGAGCATTTATTAAAGGTGAAGATAACATGAAGCAAACAACTTTCTAAAAAGGGAGACAATATTTATTTACCTTTGGCTGTCATGGTCCTGTCAATATCTGTGTAGTGTTGAAGGATTTCACAAAAATACAGCAATTCTGTAGCACAATGACATATTTAGCAGTCTCCCCGGGCTCTTTCAGACTTTCATTAAAATTGTATCATTCTATCATGAATGCTTATTTATACACCTTCACAAAGCAATTTTCAAAAACAGAGTGTTTTTCTTTCTAGAGTAGATTTGGGATTGAAATCCAGATTAGTGCTGAAATTTTCACCTAGTTGACACAGGTGAATAGTTAATTCATAGTTAATAGTTAATGTCCCTCAAGTACATTTCATTTTACAGCAAAGGAGTTGCATGGGCTCCCCTTGACTACAGACAAAATTTTTTTGCTTTAATTCTTTGGCAGCTCTTCGGTGACAAAAGTTCTGTATGTTTTGCTGTATAAATCAGATGGATACCTGGAGACTTCACATTTATAACTGAAGAGAAGAAGCATATGGCTTAGCTGGGCTAGAGTATGCTCCTGTCTGATTCAGCTAAATTGGGGAGCAAGGGTGGAAATGTGATGATTTTTTCTTAGCCAATAGACAGCTAATTAAATATGAAACTTTTCAGTTAAATGCATGATTCTTCACACCTTGAAATAAGATCAGACTTCTGATGGGCTCTGTGAATAGATTTCAAGCCAGTTTGTATTAGATTGTAACATGGATTGACCGTAGCCTTTATGCTATTTTCCTTAAACCAAGCAGGCTTACTCTCTGAAGGTAAGGTTCAAGGCACTTTGCAGCCAGAATGAGCTTCTGGTTTTATTATGCCACAATCTACGATGTAAGAGAACTGAGAGCAGATTTTATGAAGGTTAAAAATACTTGAATTCTCATGTCTGGTTTGGTAGTTGGGGATTTCACAGCCCAGATTGGCATGTTCTAGAGGTCAGAAGTTGTTAGCAAGATTTTCTGCCCAGCAAGAGAGAAGAGCAAAATAGGCAGGGCCACTGTTTCTTTTCAGAATGCTGTAGTTCATAAACAGTTAAATGCTGCCTCTTTGAAGAGTTTAGCTGAGCCCACAAGGGGAGCAAGACTATTTTACAGCTATTTGTTAGCACAACTCCTGCAGTATTTTAGCCAAAATTCACCCGGAACTCAGTTTTGTTCTAGAAATCAAGTTATTTTAGGATTACCTCAGTGCAAACAACAGAATTTGAGCTCTCTGTTGGCTTTCATTGTAACTAATTCTGAGTTCAGTTCCATAGCCTTCATTTGCCACTGGCTGATGCACAACTTCAGCTACTGAAACTTCACAAGAAAGAAGATGAACATGTATTTCGTATCAACTGTGAAAATACGCCATTGAGTGACACCTATGCAAGCAGTAAGTCAATGGAGCAAAATCAAGCTTACTTCTCAAGAAAGGCCAAAACTGAAGTGCCACAGCCACGCTTCTGAATGATTTGTACTGTTCACTACCATATCCATCTGCATAAATATGCTTCCTTGCAGAATTTAGATGAATAGAAATGCCTTCTTTTTGGCTTTATTAATGTCATTTATTTTTAATAGAGGGGAAAATTGAAATAAGTTCTTTATGTGAAGTCTGTTGAGGAAAGGAATCTGGGGAAAAAAAACTTAAAAGTTAATTTTTTTTTTAATCTTGAAATCTTGTGCTTAGTAAGTGTTTAAAAATTTCTGGCAGTCCTGTTAGTAAAAATAATTATTCACAGCCTTCTGGGTGTTGTGGATCTTTTCATTTTATATGTTCAAAAGAAAGGGGGATTCTTCCAAATCCTCAAATGTACAAAAGTACATTAATTTCATTTTCATCACATTTCTTCATTGCATTAGATTTGCATGGATTTTTAACCCAGAGATTTAGCAGTAGTGTGGGAAGGCAAGCTTTCTTTTTTTGCCCCCTTTTTTTTTTTCCTTCCAGGAGGGCATTTTGGGTCATTTTAGATGAAAGAAACTTCAGTTCATGCTATTATGTTGGTTTCCTGGTTACAGTTCAGTTTTGATTCTTCCTCAAGAGGACAGACTAAAGGGAAAAATGTTGGCAACTATATTGGACCTCTGGGTTGTTGTGTTCCTTTTTAATTTTAGCACAGATTTTAGTTAAGACTTTTGAATAATGTCAGCCTTCTTTCTCAGGTTAGTCCCACTGATTAGCTTTTGGGTGGAAGGATACTCATTATTGGGGACCACTTATGTAGTACTCTGCTGGTCAGTGTAACTACAAGTGATGGATCTTGTTTGACCAAGCTAATATGGTTCCCTAAGAATACAGAAGACTTGCACAGTTTAACCAAACACAAAATAGCATTGTTTACGAGAACAGTTCCAGGCACTCCCAAGAGCTGTGTGATGCAGAGGCTGTAAGGATGTCCAGCTAACAAAGATTTCTTTGGTGAGGCCATTTTTTCAGTTTCAATGGGATGTAAAGGAGCAGGAGGGAAGGTTGGGCAGTGTTCGCATGAATGGAGTAGTTCTGGATAGTTCCAGTGCTAGTGAGTAGATATCTGAATTATTAGAGTGAGCGTATTATATGTTTTGGATAAAAGAATTTTCCTGAAGGAAAATGCTGAAGTAACCTCTCAGTGTGGATCCTGTGTTACATCTACTGGAGGTGCAATGACAAATCACATTGCTCTGGTTAAAATAAATTATCTAAATATATTAGAACGCATAGATTGTTGGCCATTTATATGGGTACCTAGGAAGAACATCTTCCAAAACAGAGCTGTATTCTTTCTTGCCTATTTATTTTTAGCCAAGTGTAGATTTATGTTTCACTGTCCTTTACTAATCATGCAACCACTTGCTGAACTTTTTACGATGAGTCTGTTTCTCTCCGAGTGACTGGTACAGTGAGAATTCTTGATAACAACTGGTACTGTATAAATGAAGGATATTAATAGCATAAGAGCTTTATTACTTGTTCAGAGTTTTACAGGTTGTTTCTGTTAAGAGAAGAAAATTTTATGTGGAAAGACACAAAAGCAGTTCCTTATTCACAGATAGTAGAAATAGTACTGCTTATCTAAACATGGTTGGGATCAAATGGCAGCAAATAATATCTTGGCTTCTAGTTCCTTTGTTTTAGAAAGTGCACGTGCTCTCTTGCTTTCTCTCAGGGAAGTATTACCATGCCTTTCTTCCTGTGTCCTTGACTTTCATGCTGCTTACTTTTTTTTTTTTTTTTGCCTCTGGCTGCCTCAAGTTGCTTTTATATACTTGTGTGTGACTCTGCCAAAAATCTTCAGGCTGCTTTTAGCATTCAAACACAAGGGAAAACCTCAGTCCACCTGGCCCAGCTTTTAGAACTTTAGGGTTGCAGAAACTGTGTTGGGAACAGAAGCTGCCTCGTTCAGCTGCTACCGTGAAAAAATGGTTGTTAAGTGGCTCTCATACAGGCAGGTGGTTGGCTACTGGACCTGTGAGCCTGAAGGCAATTTAGAAGACTACCAGTAGGTCAAACCCTCTTTCCTAGGGAGCTGCCTGATCTTCAGTATAACATTTTAGCCTTTATGCCACTGAAGAGCTTGAATGCCTACCTGCTTCATGTGCCTAAAGACTTTGGGAAGACAACCAGGAGTCTTCTGTGTACAGCTCATATCACTTGGAATGTCAGTGTTGTGCTGCCTCTCTTTTGACTAATTTTATTTGAACATATTAGTTAGCATTCAGGTCAGCGTTGTTTTTTTTATAGCAATACTGCATAGAGTTGAGATTTGGATATAAATGCAAGGATCTCTGGCATGATTTCAGATTTGATAATTTGGCTTCTGTGTGGAACTGAAGTTCCATCTTTTGTTGTCTTAGTTCCACAATAAGATACAGATTTAATTAACAGTAGGGAAAATCTGTATTGATCACAGAGAGAAAACGTTGTCACCGTTGTCTAGAATAATTTCTTACACTATTTCTATTATTTCTAGAATAATTTCTTATACTTTGTGATCATTGGGCTGATATTAATAGCTTGTTGGCTTTCATGTTCGTGTGACAACCGTTCCTGCTTTTTTGTGGATTTTGATAAACTCAGACCTAATTTTTTGTTTTGATTTACATTAGAACATAACACATTAAATGGTGGTGGGTCTGATACGTAGTCTGGCAGCTGCTTTGTTGCTGTAGAGTTGAAGGCCTCGTAGTGCTGGGTATTACAGCTACCTACAGGAAGGTGAGCCTTATCCAAAATATCTTACAACTTTTTTAATTTTGGTGGTGTTATGGCTCAGAATATTTTCTTTTACCTAATTGTATTTTCAGTGACTCAAAAGGTGATTTACATCAGCTTCCATTGGGAAGCTAAAGATTAGGAATTTTTTCCATTTCATGGTTTCTTTTGTTCATAGACTTATACTTGTGTGATCTATTATGTACCTGGATTAAAAATAAACAGAGGGAACAAACAGAACCTGTAGTGCTACACGGGGTGGCTGTTGTGTTTCTGTGCAGTAAGACAGGTGCTTTCAGGGACCACCGATTCACTGTGACTGTTGTTGCGCTCAATGGATCTCGTATTTCTGAGAGGCATTGAGTGTGTTCATTTTATGTTGAGAGAGCTTAAAGAATTCAGGGTAATGGGGCAGAACATTGTTGAAATAGATAGTGTCAGGGAATACAGAAAAAAGGAGATTGCTAGGATTGAGCTGTAATTCTGATGCTGTCAGGGTGTTTACCACCCAGTGAATAGGTGTTTCCTTTCTTAGATGACTATGGGGGCAAAAAATTTGTGTTTGTTTCAGTGTTTTATTTACATTGTTTATATTCCTTTAGAGTGGCATATGTCAGCCTTTCTTTAAATGTGGTTCTTCTGATGTAACTGGAACCTTCATTTTAATTATTTTGAGCTTTTTGTTGAAGTTTCTTCTCTCTCTCCTCAGTGCTAATTAATTATGCTTTTATCCTAGATATTATACAGGGTATGGTGCAACATTAATTGCAACATTACTTGACATACTGAAGGAAAGATAAAGGTCTAGTGAGATATGAATATATAACGATAGGAAAGTGTTGCAATTCAGGTAGACATAATGGGTGTTTTAACTTATATGAGAGGTAAATATTGTGCTATAGAATGTTCTCATTTATGTCTTTACTGTCATATAAGCTAGTATAAAATGTTCTTTTTTAAAAGAGTAATTTTGACTGAATAAGTGGAAACTATATAGTAATTGCTATTCTCATTGTAGCAGCAAAGTAAAAATATGTAGCATTAATTTGGGTATGCTGTTTTGGATGAAAGAATGCTGTGTTTCAAGGCTAGTGGAAAGTATGATTAATGCTTTAGAAATGAAGTATTTTGGATGTTTTTAAGTGTGGAGTTACTGCCATACCACTACAAAGGCTTAGTCCTGCGTTGTAAATGAGCTTGAGCCCTACAGTTCCTTGGATTAGATGTTTAAAGGTCATGTCCCTTTCATTTCTAAAAGTAATGGAGCAGAAATAGCTTCCCATTTGGAATCTTTGTAGCAGAGGCAAATGTTGAATGCAAATTCAGTTGGATTCCCTAGCAGTTCTCTTTTTACTGACACAGTTTGTTCTGGAGTATTTGCTTGTTTCCTCCTTCACAGAGTCTGTCCCTTATAGTTGCTTGTTTACAACTGCTGCCCCAGCTGCTTGCAAGTGGCGACTGTACAGTTAATGTGAAGAAATAACAAATGAAGTTGCAGTTTGAAAGAGTGATCTTCTATCAAGCGATCTGCTAGTTTCTGGGTTTCTTCTCTTTGGTCCTGTGATAGTGAAAAATAGTTTGTACCGTGATTACATAGGTTGCATTTCTGGGAGAATGAGGATGGAATCATTGAACCTTCTATCCAAAAGGAAGAGTCACTCTTTGAGCTAGTTGGTACTGGGAGGTTTATAGTGCAGCAAGGATCTAATGAAATCAGAGTGAGGTGATGCGGAGATAGATGATAGCAACGCAAAGGCAGATAGAAAGATAGAAACATAGAAAAAGGAAAATTGTGGTACTGTCATTACCAGAAATAGAATGAAAGAAGTGATTAAATTTGAGGGTTTTATGAGAGGAGGCAACAACAGGGATGAGGTCAGGAATGGGAGACCAGCAGAGCATGACTTTGGAATGGAAGCAAGACCGGACTTCTTAAATACTTGGGATTAAGTGGAGCAGGAAGTAGACTTGTTCGTTCCTTGTTCTTAGTCATTTTTTCTCTGAAAAGTTGTCATGAGTAATATGTAAATTTGTCAGCTACACAATTTGTTTGTGGAGATTGCAGTGATATTTCACAGTGGTATCTTCCCATTTAATCAAATTTTTAAAATCACTTTTCATTCATATGCTGAAAATGATGTGGGTAGCAACTGGAAAGGAATATTTCTTGAAAGACACAAGGCATTCAGGATACCAGATGAGAAGAGTGGCATATAGAATTTTTATTTTTTTTTTATTTTTTCCATGTGAAAGATGTTGGAAATCTTCACCACGGTGAAGTAGTTCAAAGGCATGGTTTATAAAGCTATTGTTTGCAATGCAAATATGGAAACCAACCTTGTCATTTTTCACTCATGTTCTGCTCCACAGCCTAGAAACCCAGGAGAGCTTTGGAAACCCATAGCTAACATTGTAATGGTGTATGGCTTTACCACAGTGTGAATTCCTTTTAATGTCAGTTTCTCTATGGGAGATTAGCCACCACAGATGTCATGGATCCTGGGAATATCTTCCATGATAAAAAAAGGAAAGCTGGCATCTCAACTGTCATTTAATAATCTACAGACTCGTTAATTTATGTGTTTTATGATATTTGATACCTATAGATACAACAAACCTGTTCTTCAAGTGCTTGCTAGTTTGATTGCAAAATTTGTATTAATTTATGTTCTTGCAGAACAGTTAGATTATAAAACACCATGCTGTCTTTGCTTTGAATCTTTTAACATACCAGTGGATAAATCAGAAGTGCTGATCTTTCTATTATGTATGTTGTAAAGCAAGCCTCTTTGACTAATAACTTCTCCCTTCCTTTTCTCTCTTTCTCCTCCCCATGTAATGTTAGTCTAAAATGCTGATTAAGGTCAAAACGAGTTTATGCCGGTTAAAAACAGACATATGGAAAGTTCCAGCACTGAGCCCCATAAGCTATGAGGGAGGAATTTATAGCCTCGCAATGCTCCCAGCGCTTCTCTTTAATTAAACTACTCTAAGCATCCTAAAATTCTCAACAACAATCTGCCTGACAACAAGGAACCCTCTAGATCTGTATATAGTAGGAATCACCCTGCCCAGCAGTGTTCTACACAGATGAATGTATCAGGTGTTCTGTGTCCTCCCAGCAAACTGCTACATTTCTTGGTAGATTGAAGATGCGAAAAGTAAGTTGGTTCAGTAGTTGTGCTCTTATTTAAAGAAAGCATATCCTAACTTCCACTTTACTAAGTTTACTTGTAAAAGCATGTTTGCTTCTAAGAATAGCCAAAAAGGCAGAATTCCACAATGCTTTAAAGCATAATGTATTTCTCTTGTAAGTACTGTTCTTTTACACAGAGTTTTCATTTGCGGGCTTCAAAATAAGGACACTTAGCTGTCCTCCAGAGCAAGAAAGACAGACAATTGTGTCAGCATTTGACTTTTGAAAAAGAGACCCTAAAGATCTGTATTCCAGTAGTACCCTACCCCATTATTCTGTGCTTTTGCATCAGAAGAGCTGTCTTAGTAACTCTTGTAGCCACAGTGTGACACAGGGAGCCCATGCTTATGAAGTTATCTATCTGCCAGCTGTTATGACCCTTACATTCTTTTCAGAATTACTGCTTTCCAGAATGCTTCATTTCCAAATGACTACCTATATTTGGTCCCAGATATATGATTGCATACTTGGCTTTCTTTATGTCTGCTGTATAATTGGATATGAATTACTTATTCTTGCTACGATTCAGCTCTCCATCCATCATTACCTGCAAACATTATCAATAATTATGTATTTTCTTCTTTATCACTGTTGAAAATGTGGAACACCGCTACAGAGGTGGTATTGAAGATGTGTAGAGTATAAGATTTTGGGGACAGGTTACAAAAAGATACAGAAAATTGAAGCTCCTTGATTATTGAAATCCCAGTGTGTGGTCGCTACAGTGGTACTAAAAATAAATAATAGCATATTTATGCCCATGAAACAACGTTATTCTCTTTGGTTCCAAGTTTCAATTTCTCACTGTCAGGGGTAAGTATTGATCAATCCACTATTGTGGAAAAAAAGCCTGGAGAAAAGATGGCCTTTGGGGGATTAGGTATGTTGCCTTTCCATTTCATTGGGTGAGACAATGTTTTGGTGTTAAAGAAAAGAGTAAAAAGCAGTGACTGAGTTACATTCCACATTGCTTTAAAATCTCTGTCATCTTAGCCTATATTTCTTTCCTTTTGAAGGCTCCCAGTCATCCCCTTATTTCTTTTTTTACCTCTGTCCTTGACCCTGTCGTTACACTGCTGAGCCCCCTCATGTATCTGTTACCTTTTTTTTTGATACTGGCCAGAATAGGTCAGTGTCTCAGATGAGAATGTTTCATTGTTTTATAACATATGTATGAGGGAATTTCTGAAGCTAAAAAGGGCACTTAGACATCTGACTGAAAATCGGTATTAACTGAATACTTCACTCCCTTTCTACCTTTGAAAATCTCACTGTATAATAATATTTCCCTCTGGAGTTGTCTGAATAAGAAAGATAACAGATGTCTGTGTATCGTGATTGCTTACCCAAGACATTGCTGTGTAAATCTAGTAAGTGAGGATCAAGATACTTTGTGATAGCTCTACCATGTCAAAACAGTGGCTAAATCTTTTCGCTGAAGTAGTGATTAGGAAATTTATATTTAATCCAAATAGTCCCTAAATGCCACTACAAAGAAGTAAAACTTCATTGCATTATTGTTTGTGATGTATATTATATGCAGTACAAGTGAGAATAACATGCACTGTATAAAGATTTTCAGTATCAGCTTTATTAGCTGAGGGAGAGGATTGGAAAATTCATTCGTGTTAACATTCTACATACATTTCTGCTTTCTGAAGTTTCATGTGGTTTCACTTAAACATGACTCTACTAAAGGTAACATTAATAGAGGGAATATTTAGCTATTTTTCAAACTTCTGAATGTATACAACCTCTCTTTTTGCATACTTTAACAAGTAGGACAGGTTCAGTAAAACATTATGTAGCATCTAAGAAAATGTGGGCTGGTTGTATAAACAAAAATTTTGTGAACTGCCCGCATGCCCCAGTCCCAGTGACTCTTAATGAAACATTTACACCTGTGAGTGCCTATATTACTTACAA
>VZRU01003879.1:310630-335630 GCA_013398155.1 Pedionomus torquatus | reverse complement strand
GGAGGGTTCCTTATGTAAACTGCAGTGCTACTCAAGATGTGTATGTAAGAAGGATATAAAGAAGTAGGTGTTGCCAAGTCTTCGCTGAAATTTTATCGTAGGAGAAAAATCATTTTGTTGTTATCACTCCTTTCATGAAGATGGGAACAGCTAGATGGATTCTACACCTATTTCAACTAAAACCTCTGGCAGTTCATTTAGTAACTGGAGAGGAAACAGCAGGAACCTGTATGCTTGGCTGTTACTGACTGATCATGGGAAGTTTACTGATCAGAATCACAAAAGATGCAGTCTGCTAGAATTTTGGTTTTCCTTGCAAGAGACTTTGCAGAAGCGACTGGCCAACTAGTAAGAAATATTGTCTGCAGTTTTGAAAACCCAAGGCTTTTCTTTCAGAGAAACAGTACCTTGCCCTTGGGATCTAGTGTACATAAACCTAATAACTTTTCATTGCTCATATTTTTTTCTAGATCTGCTCTGATGTAAGATGCTTTTAGACTGGCCCATCTCTTACCATGGACTTCAGTTGATCCAGTCAAAATAGAAAAATATGCTATCATATTAGAAGAAGTATGGCCTAAGAAACTGAGGAAACAGCAACTTCTGGAGCATGTAAAGTCTATCAGTCTGTAAGTTTTTAAGACTACTCTTCTTTAATCATTTGTGTACCTCTCAGTCTTACCTCAGTTATTGACTTTACTTATTTGAGTTTGAACGTTCCACTCTACACATCCTCTGAGGGTTTTCTGCTATTCCCATGTTATGTCTCAATGTAGTATTAGGAAGACATAATTGACTTGTTTGTGAATCAATTACTATGGTGATGAGCAACACAGCAAAAAAATCCACTGATGCCATGGATGATCCCTGTGTAGTGAGGAGCTAGATGGCAATCCTCAAGAAGGTGTGGAACTATGTAATCAATAATGTTTTAACACTAATTGAAGTAAGCCAACAACTTTCATAATGTGCACTGAAAGAGCTGGGAATCCTCAGGACTTTTAATCATGTAATCAGAGATTGTGCCCTACAGCAGAGTAGTTTGACTCAAGATTACATGAGCATCTTTTCTGTTGGCATTTCCTGTCTGGTAATGTTTGACTTCTGCAGTCCTTTACAGTCAATCTTTAGTGCTTAGTGTAGAACCTTCATGAGAGTGCAATTTGCGTGTATATAACTATGTAAAGTTAACCTAAGTATTTCACCGCTTTTAGGCCAGCTCTATTCAATAAACCTTACTATAACCTGCCATTAGATTTGCTGTGACCTGTGAAAGATTAGATACAAGACTATATAGTTTTATATAGGACTTACGTTCTATTTATATATACATATATGTATATAGCATATATATGTATTTTAAAGTCATATATAACAGAAAATAAGATGATTCTTGTAGGATGTCAGGAGTGTGAACAATACCTTACTGCATTGCAGTGAAGTGCTTAACTGGTTCTAAGTGGATATCCTGCAGTGCAGAATTTGGGCTGTGGATTCTGTAGAATAAGATGAGCTGTACTCGGAGAATAGTAAAAATATCCTAAGCATGTAGAAATAATTATATATGTAATAATAACATTATTATCACTTATACAAATATAATTTAATTACAACTACAATTTTTTAATTTTGTAGGCTTTCAACCTATACATTTTTTGCTAAGATTTCTGCATTTGTAGTTTTTGTTGGTTTCTTTAAGCAAAGACATAAAAATATTTGTCTCTCTCAGAAGTCAGTGAGAAGAACTCACAAAAATTTTGTAAAAAGAAAAGTAATACAATCAAATTTTTCATGTGTGACTTTTCAAAAGGATCAGAAAGAAGGCTTAATTCCCAGTAAGGCAAATAGATGTCAATTGTTTATCCAGTATTCAGGCAGTAATGGATACTTGTTACAGAAGCTTTGTCTTACCTGAAATAAATCCACCAAAAATCTATTTAGATTTTACTGCACAGAGACTCATTTGAGCAGATGGAGAAATTCCCATACCCCCCTGACTAGTTATATTTCCAGTAAGGATGGCCTTTTTCCTTTGCAGGCACATGTCTTGAGTGGGATTGTTCTTGCAGCTTGCAGTGGAATGAGGGTTGAGTAGGTTATCTTGCCTGCTGGCTACTCAATTCTTCAAATTTCATTCTTCATACCAATAGCCAGCTCAGATCTTAAGTGTTATTACTAGATTGAAATTAATTTTCTCATCATATTTGTGTTGGTTTGTTGTTTGTTATTTTTAAGTAAGAACTTGTGGCTTCTTATTGCCTTCCTATACAGTTATTTGCAGTTACTGCCTCTTTGGAGCTTTTGCCTTACGGAAATCCTTTCTAATTTTGCCTCACCTCTATCGGTTAACATTTCTTCCCATCATTCATTCACAGCCCTCTGTGTCAGGATTCATGGATTCTGGATTCATGTGGCTTTTTCTTTAAAATGGGCATGTTTTGGTGCTGTAGAAAGGATCAGGGATCCCAGATGCCAAGAGCAGCTGTGTTAGCAGAGTCCTGCATTCAGGCTGCAGGGTCCTGCTAAGGCAGCTATATTGGTTTCGGGAATCTACACTCATATGCTTGTATGGAATTGTACCATATAGACACAGCGAGTCATTTTGGACGCTAGCATGGGCTGTGTTCCTTGTTTGAGGATTGTCCTGCAGTAACATGACTAATTATGCTTTCTTTAAAAGGGAGGGGTAGGGATCCCAACAGTCTTTGTTTCTCTTACCCCTTCCTTTCACAGAATGATATGGGGTTTGAAGGGACCCCTGGAGATCATTTAGTCTAACCCCCTGCCAAAGCATGAGCCCTGTGCAGACCAGACTGCACAGGGACGTGTCCAGGCAGATTTTGAATGTCTCTAGAGACAGAGACTCCACCACCTCTCTGGGCAGCCTCTTCCAGGGTTCTGCCACCCTCAAAGTAAAGAAGTTCCTCCTCATGTTTAGATGGAACTTCCTATGTTCAAGTTTGTACCCATTTCCTCTTGTCCTCTCACTGGGGACCACTGAAAACAGACTGGCCCCTTCCTCTCGACACCCACCCTATAAGTATTTGTAGGTGTTGATCAGATCCCCCCCCAGTCTTCTCTTCTCCAGCCTAAAAAGACCCAAGTCCCTCAGCTTTTCCTCGTAAGAGAGATATTCCAGGCCCCGCATCATCTTTGTGGTCCTGTGCCCTCTGCTGTTGCTGATCACATGTAAAGAAGATGTACTTTCTATTCAGTCTTGTTGCAGGGAACGTTCCCATAGGTCAGAGTCCAAAATTCGAAGTTCTGGACCTTGGATTCTGTACTACTGCTGGAGCGATAGAAGTGAGTCTGTTCTCTGTGTTGGGACTTAAATGAGGAACAGGGGGAAGATCCTATGTCTCAAGAGAGGCCAAAGATAAAAATGGCATCATAACAGTTTTTGCCAGGATGACTTTTGGTCCTGTGTTCTCTAAATAAAAACATCTGATCTTGCTGTTACGGAAGTGCTGGTTTGCGCTCAGGAACACTCCAGCTGAAGAACAGATGTGAGAATTTGAATTCAGTGAATCACAAGTGACTGCAGCGTTTCGAAGCTGTGTAATCTAAGCTCTAAATTGTGATAATCAGTCATGAGGTGAAGCTTGGACAAACTACTGGAATGTCTGTGGTGTACAGTAGAGCACAATGCAGAAACCCCCGAGAGAACACCAGCTGTGCTAGTTGTATAGCCAGGAGCGATTGTAGATGTATCTGGGTGACATAAGTCTGAGTGAATTAGTTTTACTTGTACAATGTAGCTGCAATATAAACATTTCCAAACTCTGCTGCAGTCTGTAACGTTCTTAATTGCAGTTGGTATGTAAAAAATCAAAGATTTTAACAGTTTGACTGAATAATGTGCTTAAGTCTCCTAAATCACATCTGTGGGACAATGAGGGGATTGTTTCTTTGTCAGTAGTGCCAGAATTGGTAAAGTGGGCTGGATTGTAAGACAGAAACCTAGTATTTGGCCCACTTTTTCAAGAATCGCTGCTGATGTGGTCATCAAGGCTATGTTTTAAACACTGAAAATGAGACTAATTTTTAGAAAGTGCCATCTTAAAAATTCGCTTTTGTTTGTTGTATTTCTACTTTAAACTACATCAGCTGCATCAGCATGGTTCTTGTCCCTTCCTCACTGTCTCTTTTAACTCTGCTTTTTAAAAGTAGTTTTGGTCTGCTTTGCTGACATGTAGCTTCTTGGGGTTGAATATTGATCTTTTTCCTTCTTTTTTTTTACCCCTGGTATATTCCCCATCAGGTGTCTCAAGGTTGTTTTCTGATTTAGCTGCTCTGTGTTGTGGTTCATGCCCTCATTGCCAGTACAGTGTCTCTCCTGCTGGAGAAAAGAGAGGAATCAGGTGCAGGGAACACAGAGGGGATTCTTTACTGGAACAGCAGATGCTGAGGCACCTGCCTTTACAAGTTTTAGACAAAAAAGAAGGCCTATGTTGCACAGTGTTACCACCAGGATATACTTAGGCATGGGCCTTATCAAACAGGTAGACTGACTGAATTTTGTCCATCTTTCCTATCACTGATAAAAAGTTTCCAGTTACTATTACTTGCATGGTTTTTTGCTACTCATATATGGCTCTCTTTTTCCTCCTAAATGCGGTAGACACCCTATTCTTTTGGTGTCTGGGGTGTTAATTGACCCTATTTATTATGATTTTAGACATTTTCTTCATGTTTTGTTTTCACTTTTCTCTCTCTGTATTTTGTGGTCTTGCCCCTCTTTTGCCTCATGGAAACCAAACTAATGGGAACTTTGCCTAGAAATTGGCCTCAAAAGCACCTTCTTTCTCTCACCAGGTCTCCAGGATCCTACAGTATTTTTGTCAGCTTTGTGCTTCTTTTGTTTGCCCAATCTTTTTAGCTCAAACAAAAACCTTTAGTGTTTTCTAAGATACCATTTTCAATGTTTTGCTCTGGAGTTGTAAAATTGACATGTTTAATATTTATAGGTTCATGAATTAATTAGCTGAGAAATGCTGCATAAGGATTAGAGTACTTACGAGAAAGAGGAGAAACAGTAGATTCCGCCCTCCCAAGGATGCGTTTTGTTTACGCCTATACTTGCCAAAGAGCAACTTTGAATGTGCCACGAGGTATTGTGTGTTGAATGGATTCTGGCTTCTCCTGCTTGAAATGAACTCAGATTTTGCTTTTATTCTTATGCAGACTGAGAAATGTTTTCACTCTCAAACTATGTCTTCTTCATTACATCACTGATAGCTCTTGTTGGGGGCTTTTAGCTTCAACTCCGCTATTTACCCCACAGAAAAGCTGTGAGTTGCTTTTGAATGTGACTTAGTGTGGCTTTAGTGTACCCAACAGGATTTGTAGCTTAGTTCCACACTAACTCAAGTTGTAAGCTGAGTTTCCATTTTGGTGTGAAATTCCCTTGTCGTTGAATCTGCAAATTAGTAAATGCAACCAGATTTTAATCTAATACATTATTACTTTAATCTCCCCTCATAAAGTAAATGTGTAATAGTTCTGCACCTGCTCTGTGCCCTTCTAAAATGTGGGAGTAGGAAGAGGGCTGGGGTATTGTAGCTATCGGAAGTTATGTTAAGCTCCAAATATCTGACATGAGCTGCAAATAAAATTAGACAAGTTACATGCTATGTGAAGTGCTAAGAACCTGCAGTTCCACTTACTTGGAGTTCATGTTTTAGGTTTCTTTCTCTTATATATCAGGTGCCACATAATTTTGCAGCTAGACTGCCAAATGAATGTGTCTCCAGCTGAGATGCAAGCACTCTGTGGATTCTTTTCCTACTTGGAACATTAACATCACTTTCCTCATCTGTAAAGTGGGGGCAGGAAGTTTGTATACTTAAAAAGCATGTTATGAAGGTTACTGTTTGTATATTATGCAAATGTAAACTCTTCATTTATTTCTGAATGTAAATTGAAGGTACATTCTCTTCTGGGCATGATTTGTCTTTTGTCTTTTATAAGGTTGAGGACAGAGTTTTAATGAATCTTAAATATTAGAAAATGTTCTTTCAAATCACCAAAAGTGTCTTTTTGCAGATACTTCATTTTGCCTATCCCATTTGACTTTGTCCTTCTAATTGGTTTTACTAGTTGCAGTGACTATTAGATCAAAAGAGACTTTGATGACCATTTGTTAAATCTGCAGTGCAGCAGAAAAAATCTGTGAGTTTTCTGTGCACCCACTCATTTGCAAATGCTGAGCATACTTATCTCGAACTGCAGGATCTTCTCAGCATTGTGTAGTATCTAGGCTTGATTTTGGCCATTAGCTCAGGCTGAGAGCTGGCTGTGTACCATCTATTTTAGAAGGCTTCAATGCATTATCTGCTTTATTTTTTTCTTTAAGGGTGTCATTTTTCATAACAAGGATGAAATTTCAGTTCATTTTACAATTAACGTTTTCTTTCTCTCCAAGTTATTACCCACAAGAAATGAACATCTCTAACTTTCCCACATAAATCGCCAAAGTCAGTCATACCTAATAACTTTTAGTCCCTCACTGACAAAGTTTCAAGCAAAAACAATAACTTGGCTTTGACCCTGCTCTCTTCAAAAAGGAAGTTACTTCTGAGGAGCAACATCAAAAAGAATAAATAATTGTTTTTCTTTTTGTTGTTATGATATGGATCATCTGAGCAGTTAGTGGTAAGCAAGCCGTCTTTGATTTGGTTCAGACGCCCTAGTGCTTCGTCCTCTATTTATGTCAGCATGTTCCTGTTCCCACACCAGGAAAGTAGAATCCCTTGATTAAATTCATATTTGTTTTAATCTTTCCCTGTGTCTGATCTCAAGCTCAAAGATTCTAATGAAAAAAGTAGTGTATCCTGCTGGGAAGAGTGCTGATGTCAGACTTTAGTCTGTTTGTTCTGTTCTAACCTGATAATGCTGGAAACGCTCAGAACCCAAATGCTCAACTCCAGCAGATTCTTAAGACAAAGATATTTTGATATTTCATGGAGAGTTGTAAGCAGGGCTTTTTATTTGTAGAGCTAAATAAAAAAAGCACCAAAAACCTTAAACAAATATTTATGAAACAGCAACTGACCACAGCAGTGAGTTTAATTAATCTGACCCCTTTTTTCATTATGTAAGGCAGGATTTTCCAAGTTCAACAGTAAATCAATGAGAATAAGGAATAGAATTAAGTGTTTAATTATCTTTATCTTTTGTAAGCTACATTAAGAAAGATTTAGAATAATTTTCTCACTCTTTTCCACAAGCATTTGAACTATTAAATGCTAAGATTCATTCTGTGTTATGCAATGGCTGAAAAGTCGTGTTTTTTTCTGTTAATCTAAAGGCATAGCCAGATGCTGTCTTCTAGCTGGAGAGGTTTGAGACGTTCCTGTCATTTTCCCTCCCCCCTTTCCTTCCCCATGCTTTCCCTCCAGCTGCCTCTCTGCTGGAGGTTTCTGCCCTAGAATTCCTGCAGGTGGAACAGAATGTGTGTGGTCATCATCTGTTTTAGTGTAAAAAGTCAGCCAACTTAGCTATTCTTTCTCAATGCTTAAAACTAACTTGACTTACTAATGTACATGAAGAGGACATGCATGTCTCATCCTTCTGGCAGAGATGTCTTAGGAAGAAATTGGGGTCAGTAGTTTCTTAGAGAGTAATAACCATTTGTGAATTGAGGTGGCCACGCGGATAAACCGACTACATGGAAGGTGTTGTGTGTCCTCAGTTTACAAGCTGACAACTCTCATCAAAGAGACATAAAATGCCTTGGAGAGGGATTAATTAGAGACCTAAGAGATGAGACTTTCCCTCTAAATTATTTGTACAAACAGATATGACATTGCAGCTGTTGACAAATACGGTTTTACCTATGAGCTGCAATGATACTTGCCTTTTCTCAGCAGCCCATGGTTTGAGATCTGTGTATCTTGAAATAGGTAAGCACAGGAAATGCTGAGCTGCACAAAGGCACAGTGCAGTCTAATTCCCGCATCCATAATGAGGTATTCAGAAATAGTTTGAAAATATTTTCTGGACCATGAAGTGGCATTTGAATTTTTGCTTTGTCCCAGAACCTTTGGCATACGTTTTTAGTTTGGTGAGGGGCTGGGGCAATGGAAGGCAGAAGGGAGTAGTTTCTTTCTTTGTAATACAATATTGGAGTCAATATGAAATTAAAAATAAATAGACAAAAGCACTTTCATATGCTGGCAGAAACATGCCCCAAGATATGAACTGCAAGAAACAACACTGCATGTGTTTCATCTAATGGTCAAGTGTTTTATTGATGAAAACGTGAACACCTAGATGCTCAACTGTTTGAATTCCTTGTTACTTATTTGGGCATCTAAATGTTGACTACAAAAAAAACATTTATAAGCATCGCTTTTTCAGCTTTTGTCGTGTATTTATTGGCAAGCCAGACGTGACATGATAATGCAAATCTGTAAGTTTATGGCTACTCAGTGCCAATAGCCACACAACAAGTGATTTTAATTATAGGTGGGAAGGGGGTCTTCCCCTGTTGCATGACAGCTGGTGAATGTCACGAAGAGCCGTGAGGAGCTTATGAGCTATACACCCATTTGTACTCACAACCCTGTCCAGTTGATGGCTAATAATTGTACAGCTTCTGGAGCAGTCTTTCTTTTTCGAATCGTGAGCCTTATTTGATAGGCTAGCTAATTTTTGGTTGTTTAGTTGAGTAATTTTAAATCCTTTTCCAAAGAGATTTAATATAAATAAGCAGAAATATACTGTTGTGGTTTCAGCCAAATTTACCTAAACCAGATTGACAGATGGCCCTTCCTTACATACACTGAGATGCAAATCATACAAAAAACCCTATAGTAACCATACTGATACCCTTTACTGCTGGAGACTAACGATGATCCTGTGCTCAATCTGAGTGTAGGAATACAGTTGCCATTGTCAAAAGCTTGAAAGGACTGCCCAGTGGCTAAATATTTTGCAAAAATATTTTTTCCTGATAGCGTTATAGAAATGGTTGCAAATAGAAAAACAAAAATTATACTTTTAAAGCAGTTTGGGATAATGAATAATATTTTTTGGATATAAATATTAACAATAGAAAATCTATTAGGTTGTGGTTATTGGATTCATTCCTTTCTCTCTTTAATTTGTGCTCAGTATAGAATATTTTTTTGTTTTGCCGCAATCTACCCAGATGGTTTTCTGTCCTCACTTGTCCCTGTTTTATTTTGGCAACACTGGAAATACTATATCCTCTGTAGAGAAACACCAATCTTGGCAATATTCCTGACAGCCTTTTATCTCTCCCTATCCATATGGCACTATATTTATTGCCTAAAGTGTATTGTTTACTTCTAAGGATTAAGCAATAAAATGAACAAGTTGTAAAATATCTTCATGTATTATGTGTCTGCCCAGTGCTTAAATGCTGGTTTTCTATGAGATTATCATAGGAGGTATGGTGAGATGTACTCCATTTGAAAGAGAACAGTGATGATGGGCTCTTGCAAATATATACATAATGCTCCAAATTTTCTCCTGAAAGATATCTCAGTTTGATTATTGTTTCTGGAGCAGGCTTTTATTCACCTGTGAAATGGATGAAATGATAATTTGTTTCTTAATAAAATTGTTTTGTGATTTTATTGTTTAACAAATTTCAGGAGAAAAACAGGACAGTAGTGTTGGATGTTGTCATTGTCTATTTCTGGTTATAGCTTGGATTATTTGGTTGACTGGTAAATCTCTGCTCTTATGAGCTTTCAAATGTAAGGCCATGGCTATATTGTATTTTTAGCCTTTGTTATTATAAACATTTTTTCTAATACGCTGCATGTGATGCACAGAGCTCGAAAGCACGTAGTTGCTTGTGCTGTGATTCTGTACTGCCTTGAGCAGTCTTGGTTATGGATTGAAATCTGAATTTTTTGAGAACTGGACTGGATTACGGCCATAAATACCCTTTGAGTATTGATAGTTCTTCAGTTCTTCTTCCACAAATGAAGGAGACTGATTCTCCCCTAAAAGGTGTAGCTGACTAGAAAAAAAAAAGCGGGGTGACCGAGCATAAAAAATTATGGGATACAGATTCTTGTCAGAAATTCTATTGTAGAAATGAGAAATCTCCCTTGATAAAAATTTTGTTAAAATACAGATATTTTCACAACAATGGAGTTTTGAAAAACTATTGGTTTGCAGTGGTATAAAAATATTTCACTAGAAATGTTTCAGCCAGCTCTAGCTTTGATGTGTTTTGAATATTCAGTTTGCACAGCTGTTTGTCTAAGCAAAGATGTGACAACTATTATTAAATAATACATCATTACATTCTATTTGTATTTTGGAGCATTTATGTACTGGTAGGATGATCTATGACTTTTCCAAGGGTGTCTCTTGAGGCAGCTGACTCGCTGTGGCTGCTAAAAATGCATTTGCCAAAAGAGGGGAAAAGAAAAGGGCAAAGGGACCCAACAACCAAAACTTTACTTTCGCTGGATTCTCAGCATAAAAACCTGCAATGAAATCACAATAGCTGTTAAGCTTCTACTTCTGCTAAGCATTATAACATGAGGAATGATTCCTGCCACAACTTTTCCTTGCATCTCATTTAAAACAGAGAGCCTATTCCTGTAATGTCATAGCAATTGAATTAATCCAGTTATGTGGCTTTGCTGGGCTTGCTATTTTTGTTTCCTCAAGTTTTCAATCTATTTTTGTCTTCTTTATGTGTTTAGAAAGAGAATGAAGCTGCTCCCATTTTTAATTCTCAGTGCCTCCTTTTGATTTAAAACCTATGTATTTTGAGTGTAATGAAACATGGTATGAAATTGCTTTTTTTTTGGTTGGTAAGCAGACATCATTCTACAGTAACTTTGGTATGAGTAAAAGAATTGAAAAATGAGTCTTTCCTCCATCCCCAGCCCCCTTTTGTGTACATAGTCTTGGAAATCAGAGCATGGAATGGAGGAGCTCTTATATCTTGACAAGCAGGACTACTATACAGACCTGAATACAATACTCTCAGTTTAAAAAAAAAAAGAAAGGAAAATTAAAAACTACTTGGCGTAATTGAAGAGATAGGAAACAATATTTTACATCAGTCATGTCTATACCTACAGCAGACGTGTTACACAAGTGGAGATTATAGGCTAAATTTCCAAAGGGGATCATGGAAGGTATGTGCAGGAACACTGTTAACAAGTAACAGGATTTATGCATGTTCCTCCCACTCACTGCTTTGAAAATTTGGCCTCATAAGTAGAGAAATGCTAAACTATGTTAAATATGTGTGGATGGTAGGAATATAAATGATCTCTGCAAGGGCCCACATTAGAGTCCAGGCACGATTGATTTTTCTGTTTTACCATCAAAATGCAGATTTTGTGCAGTTAAGGAAGCTTGTAGAGGTTGGACGTTTTTCTCTCTCAGTGTAATGCCCACTCATAAACCAGAGAATCTGACTGAATGGATTCTTCTCTGAGCTGAAGCCTACCCTTTGGATAAACCTGTGTCTTCATTTCTACATACACAGGTTTAGATAGCGGGCCTATTTAGACTTACTAGAGGCTTCAGCAAGTCGTTGCCCTCCCCGTAAGAGGATTCTGATTTGAATTTACCTGGCTTTAACTTCCCACCTTTTCTTTTATGTGATGTCTTTTTCTGCTGTGCTGAAGTACCTACAATCAAACACTTGTTTCCCATTAGGTCATCACAGAGTGTAACAAGCTGATATCTGCTGAGTTAGCCCAGGTAGTTTGAATTCCACAATTATTTCCCCATGAGTCATCATGTTATTAATGGCTGTCTTCTCTGAACTGCCAGTAGCATACCTGTGCTGTAGGTGCTAGTATCAGACAATATTTCTAGCAGATTCCCGAGAGTGTTGAACGCAAAGGTAACAAAATATGCTTATTTCTGCTCCATCAGTATGAGAATCTCATTGTCTATGTGTTTTCGTTGGTAGGTCACTGTCAGAATTGCCTCAAAGACTTTTCCAGAAAACTGTCTTACTCTGTGCTCTGTAAAGAAGGTCTGCTATTTTCTGACTGTGCAGTTTTACTTTCAGTCTTACTGGAAGGAATATTGTGGGTTCTTTCTGTATCTGTTGTAAAAAAAAAAAAAAAAAGGAAAGAAAATGAGGTGTGTCCTCGTGAAATGAATACAATAGATTATGATGCCGTTTTGGATTTAAGTCAAAGAGTTTTATGTAGGTGATATAGTTCTGTGTGTTGCACCTCTGTTTTAGCAGACCAGTATCACTATCTGAAAACACTGACACTTTCTGTAGTATTTAAACATTCTGCATTGTCTCACTTGTGTAGTATTTAACTGTCATTATCAGTTCACATTTCTAGTGGTGTTTTGACTTCATCTCACTTTAAGTTGTAGTTTCAATTTCTTACTTGCAGTTGTAATTTAAATTGACTTGGTCTGGGCAGAAATGCTTCAGGATTGCTCAGGTGGCCTAAAACCTTATGTCTCAGTAGTAAATAATAGCATCTTAAACTTTTCTAGTTTAATTGGTTCAAGTTGTCTGACTAATATACCATAAAATATAACTTAAAAACCTTTATTTCTGTCCCTTGGCCATCAGCTTGTTAGCTGACTTGAGCAAGTTCATGATCTGCTCTGTACATCTATTTTTCCTTTTTGCCTCTATCTTTCATGTTTCTGTGAGGCAGGACAGTTTCACAACATGTATCTGTAAATGCCTAGTGGTATGGGATGCCTTAAAAATTGCTGCGGTGGGAATAATAACTTATCGGATCTTTTATGTCCTGGATATTTTGTGCATTTGCCCTCCTGGCATTTTGTCTGTTGCCACAGCTCTTCAGACATAAGCTTTGTCTAATCAAACTCTCCTCTTCCAGTTGAGTAGGCCCTCTTATGCTTTCAGGTTAGTGCAACATCCGCTGTTTTGGAGAATCAAAGGACCCCTATACTAGGAGGCAGTCATGCACACAAATGCATATACAAAGAAACGGAAATATTTCTCTATGTCTAGTCTAATTCACTTCCTAATTGCTCCAGCAAATTAGTTTCCCTAGCTGAATGCAGAGTTTAGCAAATTTTACCCTGGTACACTGAGAGGAGGTAGCCATCATCATTGCTGGATCAGTCCTCTTTTAGAGTGGGTAGGGTATTTATTATCCTGCAGCTTTGGGGAAAGTATCTGCAGAGAAGAGTCGGCAAAAGAGTCGCATTGATTCAGTTAACATGAGACAGTAAATAGGGGTGCTTCAGTTTATGTAATAAGAGCAAAACGTTGCCCTTTGAACTTTCGCCGCCTTACAATTTACTGGCTTTTTCTCCCTCTGTTAATCTTGCCAA
Organism: Pedionomus torquatus; assembly: GCA_013398155.1. NCBI lineage: Eukaryota > Metazoa > Chordata > Aves > Charadriiformes > Pedionomidae > Pedionomus > Pedionomus torquatus. Next base: position 322,340 of record VZRU01003879.1, on the reverse strand, counting down.
CGTTCCACATTTTCCCTGAGGATGCTTTTAAGCTCTATCTAGTCCAGCATTCACTTCCTTCAGCTTCCTTTTTCACTTGTGTTTCTTTTAGCTCCTCCTTCAATACACCTGCTCTCCTTCCTCCCTCAAAAAACCCCACCCCTTACTAAAAGGGCTGTATGTGTAATGCTATGTTTGTGTTAAACCTCTCCCCATCCTTTCGTTGTCCTGCCTTTTTCAGTTGTAAACTGTTTGAGGCAGCAGCTATTTTATTACAGGATTTTGGCAGAGAACCTGGGAGAACAGGACTTGTATTTGGCAGGTCTGTAGGCACTATCAGTGTACGCATTTTTAATACAAATAAATTGGAGAGACTCTTTGCCTCCTTCATCTATTAAATGGAGAGAGTAACAGTAGTGTGCTTTTAAGAAGAGCTTTTTAGGTCTACAGATGAAAAGGCTTTAGAAATGCTAAATATTAATTATTAGTAGTCATTAGCATTCCTGTCCACTCTTATCAGTGCTCTCATTTGCACCATATAACAGCCTTTAACAGCTCCTTTTCCTTTTTTATTCAATGGCCCTCCTAACAAAGAATATTTAGGAATCGTAAATGGTGGTTTTGCAATTGGAATGAGACATAACTGTTTTTTCAGTTTAGCTCAGACATTATTTTTTTCCACATTATAAGTTTTCTGTGTCTGGGTTCTTGTATGGCTGACATTACAGTATCAGTGCACCTTAAAATAGGAGTTGATAATACCTGACTGCAGTTGCAAGAGTTCTTGTCACATATAACTATCTATTACATTTGATTCAGCCCACAGAACTGGGTGGAAAAAGGGGGACAGGACTCAAGAATGAACTAACCAGTGCTGTACTGACAGTACAACATAGTACGTCCTTCTGAAAAAAATCCTAAAATGTAGGCATTGAGTACTTTCCTCATTATCATACAAAAAGTATAAAATAAAACTTGGGACTGGACTCTCATTTTTCTGGTTTACGCTGGTTGATCTAGCCACAATGTTATTTTAACAATATACATAGGACCCAGTTTTCTCCAAATAGATTTAAATAATAAGCTTTTTAAAAGTGTCTCTTATTAAAAGGCTAAAGATGATGCCTCTCTCCTTTCTGTATGTTATGTATGATTAAAACATTATAGAAATTTTTGGATGTGGTTATGGCTGTCTATTTGTCCAGTTTTACCTCGTAAATTTACTTTTAGTGCTTCAACACACACAGACAAATAGTTTCTACTACCTTTTGGTTTAGCTCATTCTGTGCCATTAATTCATTTGTGTTTCTTCAAAATTATATTTTCTTGTGATTGTCGAACTGCATCACTTCATTGCAAAGAAAATATAAGCAGTAGCTATGAAAGCCTTTTTTAGTATACTCCCAACCAGACAAATTCTTCCAGAATTAGAAATAGCATTTCCCAGCTAATTTGTGCTCCCCAAATGTGGCTGTTTGTGAAAGCTCATCAAGTGTCACAGATACTAACCTAAGCAGAGATTCCTCTTGCCTGTCTTACTCTAAGGGGTGGATGCTGGCTCTCAAGGTTTCTTGTGCAGTTCTGTGGCGTGCACTCTTCTACCGTGCGGACACTCGTAAGGATATTCCCAGCTCTTCTGATGTGCCCTGTGACAGGGGATAGGAATTTCTAGCTCATTGGAATTTTTCCAGAAATTTCTGGATATAGAAGCAATCTGGGAATTTCTGAGTTATTTCTAGAAATCTGGGGGCTTTCTGGGAATTCCTGAATTGAGTGTTTCTAGGCATTTTACTGTGCTTTCTAGGAATTCCTGGAAGTCAGTGCTTTCTGCTGTGAGGTGGGTGGGGGTTTTTTGTGAACTTGTAGAAAATTTTAAGTGCTTTCCAGGAATCTTTGTGTTTTCCGGGGTTGAGAAGCTTTCTAGGAATTTCCAAGCAGTTACAGCAAATATTTATTTTGGAAGCAGGTAACAAGAGGAAGTGTATAGTCTCCAGCTATCTGTGCATGCTTTTCAGTAGGGAATATATCTGTTGACTAAATCTGTTATTATCTCCTAATCTATATATTAATGAACTTCAGATGGTTGTGTCAAGTATGGAATAAATTCATATAGCTCATTAGTCTGGTGTACTTAATTATTTGGGATGATAGTGGCTTGTAACTAACTGTTACCTTAGCTTTTTCTTAATGCATGTACTACCATTAGTTAATGTGCTTTCAATAGCTACTTTGAAAATATATGCATGTATTTATCTATATTTATGTAGAGAAGTAATTGGTCTTCCCATGTTTAAGAGCATGGGTATGAAAGTTATAAAGTGACATCAGATAGGTGTCAGGCCTTGGCTGCTCATTTTGTAAATCTCAGCTAATTCAAACTGTAAATTTTGTTTCCAGTCATTATCTGCTTCTTTCCTTCTTGGCTATTGTATATTGTGGAGACATTTTTGTCATTAACTAATCAAGCCATATGCTATGTGATTTTTATTAATCCTCTGTATGTCACTGTGCCTTGGTAATGCAGACATAGTGTAACTATCTGTGCCTAATTCACCCAAGACTGTTTCTGTATTGCTCTCAAATACACTGGAAGCCGTTCGAGAAGTCACACCTGAAATGTGTTGGCTTTGGATGTACAGATTTAAAGACCTTAGCTGTGTGACTCACCTTGTAATTGTAGGCCCAGATGACTTGTTTATGTAAATCAGCATAGTTTTACTGATGCCATTTCTCCCCTGCTGTTTGGTACACGATGTCTCCATACATATCCAAAGGCCAAACTCTTGTTTCCTCCCATCACTGAGCTAAAAAAAATATGCTGTGTAAATCAAAACCGGTGATTGATACTATGATGAACAGTCTTGTTTGGGGCTGCTATTTGTACCAACAGTAATGGACTAGAAAGCCAAGAACATTGCCCTTCTGGCTCAGTGTATTAATACTATAGAATATTCCAGAGCAACTAAAATTGAGTCTTAACATAGAAGAGGAGCTGCAGCATCTCCCTTCTATATTTTCATCTTTTGTTATTGAGCTTGAAGTTGTTTCTTGAGATCAGTTGCTGGTGGCAGTGGGCTGGAAAGCTAAGAGTTGTACTGCCGCTTACACTGGGGATACAATTACTTGGTAAGGTTAACAGTTGCACACAGTTTGGCAGTTTAGCTGTGTGGAAACTACTCATCAGAAAGAAAAATGAAAATTTCTAGAGTACTTCTTCCATTAAGCACTTACACACACAAGCTTAATTACTTGTTACTAGTGCTAGTTCCTACTGCTGGCATCTTATTACTACTTCTGCTCTCCAAGACAGTACTGCCCAGTTTCAGCAGATGTGTACTGGTAGCTACTGTGGTACAATTAATCCAAGAATTGTCTTTCAGCAAAGATTTTGGTGCGGTGGACTAAGATAGAACTGGATTATTTGCTGAATAAATATAAGAGAAATGTTTTTAGAAAAGGTTTATGCATGTAAGTTCTGAAGCCACACTGAAAGCTCAACCTCCATTATTTGTAAATGATGCTTAGGAGCGTTAATCACTTAAGTAATTTGATAATGATATCTCTTTCGTAGAGAAGATGCAGACAGTGTTTCTTTTACTCCTTGTTCATTTCTGTATCAGTCTGGGTATATGGCTTTTAGTGTTAAATATCCCATGCATTATCAAACATCTTGTGTTGCTAAGCAAGAGACATTAAGCGGCATTTAAGTTGCCCACGTCTGTCTTAAATTTGTGCTGAAAAACATACCCAGAAAACATTAGACTGTTTGCTTGGTTTTATACGTTCGTATTGCAGTGCACTTCCTTTTCGCTGAAGCATGTGAATGTTCTTTTTCTATTATTTGAGATCAACACAGAAGTTTTTAATCTTTTTCAAAGTGTAAACTATCTTTCAAAGTCTTGAAAGTTCATTTTATAAAACCAGATCAAATAGTTCTGACATTTGCTAGCTAGACATTTAAAGGCATACTACAGGTGCAATGCCATCTTTCACTGGGTGATTTGCTGTAGATAAAGGGCTAACCTGCATCTATCATTATAAACACAAGGAGTCCAGCGTGTGTGAGCAATGTCCTGGGGAGAAACATTCCTTAAATGTTAATCCATTGCTTCAACTTTTGTACCTTCTTATTCTTTCATGAAAGTAGGACTTGATGTCAACTGAATTCCAATGTTGCTTTTTAAAAAAGTTGTCAAAGTGTAAATTGTTTGGTTTATTTTTTTTGAGTTTAGCCTAATAATTCCTCAGAATAATATTCAAAGTACTTAGTCAATAAATACGCTGAAGTTAAATCAGGAAATTCAAAAACAGGATTGAGTCAAACTGAAAACAAGTTTCACCTACCTATGTATATAGAATGTTCAAGTGGATATATATATATTGAGGGAGACGATGTTCATTGCCATGGTAAAGGTACACCTACTGGTCATCCCTCTACAATTTCACTATATTCATTTCTCTGCTGAAAATATTTAATTCATTTAAGGCCTGATAATTCTAGTCCAAAATTGTTAATCTCATTTACTGGGTCAGTGGGTAAATTTAAATTCTCTTTTAAATACTTCTAGCAGGATATCTCATGTATTTATCACTGGAGAGACTGTTTCAGTGATTGGGTTTTCTTGTGTAGGAAACTCGCACTGCCCTGGCACATCCAGAGGAGGTGAATTTGGGTAGCACTTCCCTGGGCTAGGACTAGCCATACTGTGTAGTCACACCTTTGAAACTCTTAAAGGAGACATCACTAGTGGGGATGCTGTATTGAAAGAGCTTTGACTGAAATATGGTGAATTTGGCTGCAAGGATTACGTGAAGTTTTTATTTCTTTTTTATGATTAGAGAATTGAATTCTAAGTCATAATTTTTGCATACTGTCAGAAAAGAGAAAGGTAACTGTTGCATGCTTTTGTTTGGTTAAGCACCATTAGGCAGCATATATGTGTATGGTACAACATACATATGGTACAACAAACAACACTAGGTGTTTTGTTCAGGATGACATATCATTACTGTAATGTTTTACTGCCACGTGAACTGTTTAACTGAATGTTCACATCCAGCTTTTGCTGTGTACTGAGTCTGCATCCAAGCATAAGATAAGAATTGCCTGACTGGTTGGTATCTTATGGTTTTATTTCCTGTTATCTGTTATCTTAATTATCACATAATGTCCTGAGAGATAAGACCAATCGTATACTGCCATCACACTGCTGCTTGTTTGGTTGTGGCTCATAGTTAAGTTACTCAGTGGTAAATAAGAGTCTTTGGAACTTTCATGATCTGTGACCTGAATATTTCAGTCCCTTACCTGGCCTAGATCAGGGACACACAGATATAATTGCAGTACCTTTTTTATAAAATAGCCTCGATCTGGTTTTTTACATACTTCTATGTTAAAAATATTTTGCAAACTTGTTACTTTCTGCATCGTGTTCTGTAGTGCTAGAGGGAGGTAAATATTATTGTCCCAGGTTTACTGACAGGAGAAGAACAGCAGCACTATCTTGAAGGCTGCATCAGAGATGGATCAAAGGGCATGTCGACTCTGCTGATTGCCATGTGTGTGGAGATACCTGGGCTTGCTCTAAATGGGACAGTTGAGGCGCCACAACCTATTGGAACGTGACAGCATGTTAAATCTGCTCCAGCTACTCTGCAGTTAATAGCATTGCACCGTTAAGTGTCATTGGTGCTAAGGGGTGGCTGATGTTCCCTTACAGATCCTATGCAGATTCCTATTCCGTATGACCTCATATGCTTCACTGTTCTATAGGAGTGCGTTGCACTAGTAGGAATTAAATTATTCTTTTTTATTGCTGGGATTAATTAGCTGGTGCAGGTATGACTGACAGCGCTATTTCCCCAATAACAACATGTAATGTTCTACAAAGATTAATTAAGTGGTTTCTAAAAATCTTTCTAAATTGAATACTAGAATGAAACACAGCATAGCAGTTCAGGAATTACACAGAAAATAAGCTTGTTGTCACACATACAGCCATAATATCAACCTGGTTTTAATAAAATAATGTTGTCCTCTAAATGCGGCAGTGTTTTCATTGAAAAAGCATAATGTGAACATGTAATTAAATACAGGAGGAAAATGGATACACACAGAATGACTGAACTGAAACAATGCAGAAATTGACATTGTTTGCATATCTGTGTATCTCACTGAATTACTGTTGTATAGTGCTCTTTGTAGATAATAGGTCTAATTAGATTAATCAATAAACAGATCTTGCCACGGTATTTATTTGGTCAGTCCTTGGCAGCAAAATGAGAGTTCAGAGGAATTGCAAATCCTTTCATTTAGTAAATAAAAGCTTGTGTATATATTGTTCCTTTAGTACAGACACACAACTCTGCGGCATTAGATTTACAGGTACATGTGATATAGCTAATGGACCCTTAGATTTGATTGTATAATATACATGAAAATAGCTTTGTGGTTGCGTACAGTAACAGTTGGAGATTTGAAAGTAAATAGAAATGTATAGGCAAGATAGAGTAGTGGAAATGATTTACAGCCCTTTTTGCTCTGAATTTTGAACTGCAACTAATGTAGACTGGCTGCGTTAGTGAGAGCTTAGCACTTTAGGATGGAGGCTAAATCCCACAGGTTATACTGGATGATACAGGATAACTTTCTCCTCCCAGTGATACTGCAGAAAAAGCTGGGCAGTGCTTTTGGTGCTGTTTCTCCATAGACAAACTTTTCTTCCAGGACATCAGGGCAAACAAGTAACTCAGTCAGGCCTGGAATTCTCCTCTTCCTTTCCATATCTGGAATTAGTTGATCTGTTGATGTGCCATTTTACATTCCAGGACTGTACTGGTCTGACAGAGGCTGAGGATTTTCGTGGCCAGGTAGTGAGCAATGGCCACCAAGCAGACGTGATGACAATAACAATTTATGGAAAGATGGATAGCCATCTAGTTTGAAAACTGAATGTGCAGTGTAGACTTGCTGGCAATGGAGATGTCAATGCAAGCTTCAAACAAGTAACGTTTCAAAGAAATGAAATCAATGCTGTTTTGGTTTTTTTACTTGTGATTGGATGAGCTGAAGCCATTGATATTGGATTCTATGCATGTTTAAAGTCACAGAAGTGAAAAATCTACGTGCATGTGTAAAATTGACTGAACTTCTACTTATCCTGGAGCAAGACACTCAGAGTTCCATGACAGGCATAAGCAGTATAGAGTCATCTGTCGTATTCTTTCAGAAATCTCTCAACAGTGAGACGTTTAAAACATAGTATGAAACTTAGAGTTCACAGGCACATGATCTCTTATAAAGAGATCATCCACGTGTTTGATATGACCACTTAAAAATGCAAACAGGTTTAATTCAGTAACAGTAGGAGTAAAATCTGGCTTTGATTTAGAAATTTAAATAAGATTTTAAAATTTTAGATTAAACAAAAAGCAATGCTCAGGTTTCTGATGAGCTCCAGCAGAGGTGGATGAACACTTCTTATTATTTCTGCTTCTTCCTACTTGTAGCATTTCCAGCCATGCTTGATTCTGCATCAGAGAGTCTTTAAGTGTGGTGAAGGCTTAGGTTAGACAGCACCAAAAATGATTATGATAACACTTGAAAAAAAGATGAAAATAAGCTTACACAGTTCAGCTAAATTATAATTTTATTACATGATGTGATCTGAGGAAAAAAAGAATGGCTGTTCTTTCTTCTGATCCAAAACTGACAGATGCTGGTAGAAAAGTGACCATCTGTGTGGCCCAAGTGACAGATAATACATTGAAATAAAAAACAAGCAAGGGAAGATGCCCAAACAATGCAGTCTATTAAGACTGTTGAATTCCTAACATGCCAATAGTTGATCTATTTAAGAGTCTCAATGCCAGGCCTTGGGAAACAACGTCTATAATACACCTGAAAAGTCCAATTCCTACCAACAATTTCTGTGAAAAGTAGTAAAAGGTACAGAGTGAATTTCTGCTGGAATCATGGTATGGCTGGAGCCCATTTGAGGTAGATTATTTTCGGCTAGACTTTGGTTTGCAGGATACCAACTAATTGCTTTGCACTAAACATTACTTAACATTGCACATGTGTGCATGTGTGTGTCCATGTGTGAGTGAGTGTGTGTGTGCAGCAAATGAAGCACTCGTGTGCCATTAGCAGCCTGGGAAAGAAGAAAGCTGCTGAAGTCGGTTTTTGTTCTCCCCCCACTTCTCTGCTTTTATTGGCCTAGATGAATGTTACAAAGAGGAAACCAGATGTGAGACAGGGATGACTTGAAAGGACAGGTAATTAATATCATCTGCCTTAACTTTCTTATCTTGATGGGCCGATGTTTACAACACTGACCCTGGGGTGGGGGATAGCACGACCTCCTCAATATGAAATGAGAAAAGTCCAAAGGCTTTTGAGCTTCACAGAGAGCTCTGCTCCTTCTGTGAAGTGCACGCAGTTTGATTTTGTGTGTGTGTGTGTGCATGTGAATGCTGCCTTGCAACAGGCTCTATTCTAACAGCATGCTCTTTTAACTTTCTTTTCACAAAGAAAAAGCATTCATGGTATTTTCATATGGTATGTTACTTTCTCTCCTTAGTTTTCTTTTGGTTTTAATTTATTTTGTAATAAAGTCATGCCAAGTGACCAAGAATCTAGGGGTGAGGGGAGGAGAGGCTTACAGAAAAGCAGCAGTATTTCCAAGAGTTGATCTTTCCCTCTCTCTCAAAAATCACCTTTTGCACTTAATTATTTCTGACATTTTGTCCATCATATTGTAATGAGCTTCTTCAGAGGAAATAAAAACAGCTTGTCTCTTTGAAAGCAGAGATGCAACTATTTTTTGTGTGTTTGTTATCAAAACACAAGCTGTTTTTCCTTCCTCAAAGGACACCTCACTGTACAATGGAAGAAACATCAAGAATTAAATTAGACAGCATCAAGTTCACATGAAAGAAAATACATTTCTTTAAACAGATTTTTTTTTTTTTTTATGGGAGAGAAAAGATGTAAGGGTTTAGTAATCTAACTCTTTTCCAGTGTGTGCTACTTTCTCTGCATAGATGTGATAGGAAGCAACCAAATGGCAGATTTCATGATAACAGTCTAATTGTGAACAAGGGGCTTGAATTAACTTAAGTCATTTGGGAGGTCTTTGATAATTCCATATATTAGCAGGGTCTGCTACATTTTCTGGTTCCCTGCACATTTCAGAATGTGTATCTGACTTTGATCATTTTACTATGTTAAGCATAAATCACAGACTAATTTACTATTTGCTTTGAGTGGTTCTTTATATAAGTCTTTGACAGTTTTTCAGAATCAGCAATAGAGTTTAATCCTATGTACTGGAAAACAATGCTATTTCCAGTTGCAGCAATTGAAGCAGGACCTCTGAAAGCATGGGGTGAAGCCTCCTGATTGACAAGGGGTTTTGAAGATTTCAGAATATCAACTCATTGGCCACGGGCCATAGCTGGTTGGTTTTTTTTAATGTGTGCACATATCCAGATGTGATGTTGGGGAATAACTTTATAAATAGACTGTAACAGTCACTTTTGTTTTATAAGCAACATGTTTGTGGGTGGTCTCCAAAATTTTCTAAGCCATAGATTTCAAAAACCCACTACCATATTTCTTCATATGGTTTGGTTTCATTTTCTTCTCAACCTAAATTCTAATGTATTTTGATATACAATAATTTAAGTTACAGACTAAGAAAATAAGAGGGGAGAGGAAGTTCAGAGTTATGGCTACAGATTGTGTAAAAATTATGAGAAAAATTCACAATGATGTAAACACATGCTGACCCCCATAAAGAAATGTTTCATTTTCAGTATTTCTAACCACGCTACTGCTACTACTAATAAACATTTTGTTTTCAATTAACACCTTGAAAAGTGAATCTATGTGCTCCTTTTTCAAAAGGTATTTTTGGGGTGATTTTCAACCCAACTGAGACAAATTTGAAAATACTTAACTGTCACTGAATGGATATTTTTCACAAGAATATATGATGATAGTAAAACTTCCTCTTTTATTTCCTACTTGCAGATTTTTTCTTTGTAAAATGTAGCTTGTTAAGTAGTTGCATAGACCTGTCAACTCACACATACTGATTAACTTTGCTCTTTACAAATTGTAAGATCACAGATATTGATGTTTCCATACTAATTTTCAGTTCTTTAAAACTTTTATTACTCTCAGATGTAAATACCAGAAGAAATATTTGAACATAATTCTGTGTGAGAGAAATGCACCTTTATGATGATGTTTTTAGCTAAGAATCTGAAACAAAAATCCCATGAATATTTATATTTATCTAGTTTAGATTTGCTTCCTTTAGTAATATGAGTTTGGTTAGATGAAAGTTGTACTGTATAAAGAAGAGGATAGGGGAATGTAAGTTAAAAAAATTGAATAGTGCTCCATGCTTCTGTTAGAATGTGGTATATGAATGGTATTAGCAATGTATCCTTTGAAACTTTCTGTTATTAATAGCTAATGACTGCATAGAGAGTTTATTTATTACAATTTTTTTGTTTGATTGTTTTTTTTTGTTTTTGTGAGAACCTCAAAGAATATGTTAGTTGAAAGTATGCATCTTGAAATGCAACATTCTGTATCAAAATGTTTTTCTGGAAGATAAAATCCATCAGTATTACATAAAGTTATTCATGGGGATCTATTTTCAGCAAAAGCAACTTTTGACCACCTTTGACGTTTTTTTCTTCCTGAAAGAGTACCTAAACTAAGCACCCCAATACCTTAAACTGAGCTTCCCATTATTCTCTTTGGAAATCACAGAGAGAATAGAGTATTTGAGATGTTACTGTTCTTGTTTTAGCACTGGCCACGTTTCTCATTGAGAATGGTTTTGAGACCTAATGTCCAGAAGTAAGAATCGATGTTTAATTGTGGTATGTCTGCGATGTTTTATGTAGCTGTAAGGCTGATTTCCATTGATTAGGCAATATTACTGTCTGTCTTCTGCATATACACACAGAAAATGTTGAATGGAATCCTGACTGAACATTATGCTTTTTAACATAGATTGTCTCCAGAGTCCTAGAATTGCCTGGGAAAAGCATCTTTCGTGGCCAACTGTTAAGCAAAAGCATCTTTGTTTTCTTTAAAAGCACCCCTGAGATCTGTAATATGCTAACAGTAACGGAGGAGCTTTCTTTTTGCTAGTAATAATGCTATCAGCATCTTAATTTCATGGGCTACATTTTCAAAAGTGTAAATAAATAGCACAAATAACGAATATTTTGAAACTTTTCTAACCTAGATCTATAGCTGAACTTCAGAGGCAGAGAAAATCCTGTAAATGGCAGCAGTTAGATGCTTCCCTAATTGGTCATATTAAAATATGCAGCTATCTGAAGTGAATGCTTAATAGGTGGTATGTTTTCACTGGAACTCTCAGGTGCATAGTTGTCATGCACAGCATGTCTAATGCTCAGGAAAAAACAAAAACAAAGCACAGCAAACAAACAAAAAAAAGAGTTGTGAAGCACAGTTTATGTGCACCAGCACTGAATCCACCGAATGGTGCGGAGATTTTTCAAATGCACTGTTAGGACCCTGTATTTATTTTTTTTCTTGAATAATTACTGCTTGTTTCCTCCTGCACTCCATATGACTCTTCTTCTCTGGGTAGTTCATCTTCTTAGTAGTTAACAGTCTGTAAAGCTGGCCTAAAAGTAAAGAACTGCCCCTTTTGAATTGTGAGTATTCTGGGCTGTT
>VZRU01003879.1:253569-310343 GCA_013398155.1 Pedionomus torquatus | reverse complement strand
GCTGTTCTTCAGTTTATTTCACTTCTTCAGACAGAGTGACTTCAGTTGATTATCTGTAGGTTTTACCAATTCAGTTAAAAATAACATTCCTCTGCACTCCCTCCCCTAGTTGTTAAAGGTAATAAATTACAATAAAGTTCTGAAACTTAGTGATGGAGGAGGAATGAGTGGCTGAGGTAACTGTAGCTATTAAAGGTCCTTTGGTGGTGAAATACAAAATATTTACTGCTAAAGTGATTTAGCAATGAGCTGCTGCTTGGGTTCTTCTCTGCCATGTTACCTTGTAGCTATTCTCTCTCTAGTAGTCCTCTTCCTTGTGTGTATTTATGCTACCTCTGTTGAATTTCAGGTTGTTGATTTTAGACTTCCACTTTATCAATTCAGAGTCTGACTCTTCTTTCCAAAGTGAGTGATAAACTTACTTTAATTTTTCTATTTGTGCCTTTTTGTCCTTTCAAGTAAATTGAAACTAATCAGTAGAACTAAGTAAAAGCTAGACTTCTTAGTAACCTTTGGATTGATAAGGTATTGATGATAATTTCCTTTTGGTCGTGGTTTTCCTGCAGCAGCTCTGATCTGCAGCTTTCATTTTGAGTTTGTTGGTTCAGCAGTGGAGCTGTAGCCCTCCAGAAGTTTAGTCCTTGGTGTGGATAAAGATCACTGTGTTGAAAAGGCTGCAGACTCAGGAGGAGGAAACTGAACCTGGTGATAGGCAAAGCTGTTCTTGATAGATTAGTAAGGAGCAGCACAGTCCTTTGGTTGCAAGCACCCTCCCTGCATCCTTTTGTTTGTCTAACATTTATTCTTTGAACATCATTGCTGCAATACTAGATTTCTCTGGCAGTATTGCTGCTAAAATCTTAATTGTCATAGAAGAAATTCCTCTGTTAGTACCAGCATCTTCTGCAACCCCATTTGTATGCTCTTAATAACTCTTTTTTTCTTAACGGAAAATGGCAGTTGCAGTATTGGGGTGTCCTTGTACCAATTCAACTTATTACCTTGATATTGATCTTTGGAGGGTAGAAGACAGATCATTTTGACTCCTTTGTCAATGAGTAATACAGGTGAATAATGAATTCAGGAAATAGTGCACATGTAAAGAAAAGGCTGTCCAAAGAGAGGGAGAGAAAGTCCAGACCACTCTGCTACTGAGGCAGAGCAGTTCTCCAGTCTGCTGTGAGGGAACTGAACATCTTAAGCAAAAGTAGATGAAATCAGTGAGAGGAGACCTGGTGGGGACCTGACAAAGACTGAATTCCACAGAGGGAGAGAACAAGTAAGCCCCACCTGCACAAGTGTCCTTGTTGACATGGAGTTTTGTGGGAACCCACTCAAATAACTCAATTCTCAAGATCCCTGTAGTTTTGCAATCCTGTTACACTACATTCTAGTAACAAGCAGTAAAGTGCTCTTGCTCAATTTTCTTTCCTTCTTGTTATTGCTTCCTGCCTTACTTTGTGTGTGAGTGAAACTATTCACAAGGGAATGATATTCACAGTCTTTTCCTGAAGGCATTCACAGAGGAGTGTTTATAAGAATCTTTAGCCAAGTAGCAGGTTTTTTTGTAATTAAAACAAAATTTTTCAGATCAAAGTCCTGGAATGTGAAGATTTTTCTGCATGTGAAGAATTTAAAAGTAAAACCAGACTTTCTTTTACTTACACTTCACGTGTGTAGGCTCTCCCTTTCTTTCTCTGATGACTTTCAGCTATAGTATTTATTAATGATATGGTGGAGTTCTGTAACGTATTTTGAGCACAAAAGCCTGTGTTCAGCAAATTGCTTCAACTAATACCATATCCAGTTACCTGAACGTTGGAGGTATATTTTGTTGCACTGCCAAAGAAAGCAACTAATAATACTTCTAAGAACTTTAACTGTAGGATATAAAATGTGTGGTGTGTGTCTGCGCTTGGCAATAACTTGAGAGAGAAAACCAGATATTAAGAAAATAGATATAATTTATTCTGTGTATGTGCCTGTTGTTTTTTCACCATAGGTTTGCAGTTCTTCCATTGCAGTAAAATTCTGTAAGTTCTGTGATGAAGCGATTTAGCTGTTGCATAATCATTCAGAGTACCAATGTACAGATGAAACTTCTTATAATGTTTTGGACTATTGCATATCAATACTGCATGCTTTGGTGTATGCTATGTTTGAAGTAACAACCAAGTAAGTTAGTAATACTGCAGAACATAGTTATGTAGTCTAACTATGTAAAAGTGTGTGTGTTGGATGAACTTTATATATAGCACAATATGGCTTGGTCTAGTATTTCAAATTCACGTTGTTTACACATGTCCAAAAGGGTGCCTTTGTGAACAGGGAGGTGTTTCTTCTTCAGTCACACTGGTTATCCGTGGATTGATCATGTAGCTGCTTTGAATTGGCTAACTGGGCCATAAAACAACAGTGATAAAACACACAACACGGGTATACATTTACCCCATGGCTGAGGTCTTAGGTTTATGGCAGGTTGAGATTTGAGTGGCAAAGGGAAATGCACTTAGCAAAGAACTTAACTCGATATAGCATAAAGATTCCCTCAGCAAATGGAAACTGAGGTCAGTTTGCAGAAACCATAATTCAGACTCTTGGTTTCTGAGGAAAACTAATCCCAGCAGCTTTTAATGTACCTACAGAATTGCACTGCACTTATAAAACAGCAAAACTTGTCACTTTCTAAGTGCACATATTTTCAATTTAATACCCTACACCACAAGTAATAATGGGACTTTACACCACATGGGACCCCAGTGTTTGTTTATAACAGTAAAACCTCCTAAAGCTTTCTCCATGAGACTTCTAGATAACTAACAGTCTTATGCAGTATTTAAAGCCAAGGCAAAGCAGCAGGTGCTGTGATGGAGACAGAGCAGGGCACCGATATTCCCTTGTAATGGCAGAGAGGTTCTCCTCTTTGGTGCTCCTGGCCTCTGCTTGGGAAGGCTAAATGATAGAAATGACACATGGTAAACGAAGTTTGAAAGGCAGAGTAGTACAAGGATCACATCGTGACTTGCCCTGTAATGCTTGAAAATTCACCAAGAAAAAGTAAAAATAAATTTTACTGATGGGATTTTTTAATATCTAAACAAAACCAACAACAAGCAACATAGAGATGCATCATCCCAAAGCCTTTGGACAGTGTCAGGTCTACCTTCCTGCATGTGATGGGTTTTTATGTACCCAAAGAACAACAGGAGTTCTGATCTAAATTTAAATTATTCAGAAGGATTGATGTTTTTGAAGGATATTACTAAAAAGCTGTGACTGGCTTTTGGTTTTGTTACTTTTGTATTTAGATCAATGTGAACTTTGTTTGACAGCTCACAGTACAAGCTGTCTCATCTTTCTTACCCCTTTAGGTATTCTTTATATAAAATAAATATATGTTATGGGTTAGTTTGAATTTGGTGCCCTTAACTGGCAGGTGGAAGATTATCACTTGCTTTTGTTAGTGGTTCAACAGAAAAAAAACTGAGAAGAAATATTTCTCTAAGACTTCCCCCTTAACTCCCTTAACATCAGTGACATGTATTACCTCGCCTCATTAACTTTGCCTCACTAGTATTTTTGAAAAGCAAAGCTACAGCCGTATTGTATCTACAGCATGGAATTACAGTAAGACAGAGAAGAGATTGTGCGGTTGCAGGTCTACATTTCTTCAACCTCTTCAGCATTTGTTTCCTATAGAGTACTTGGCTTTTAACATGAATTAAATAATAATAACTTAAAGAACTTGAAAAAGTTCCTGTGGTGGTAAATAAAGACTTCTTGAATATAGAGACACCAGGAGGTGCTACAGAAACTAACTATACCTTTGCCTTCTGTGTTTCCTTTAAACTGTTCTGAAAGTTCAATTTAGTCCTCTATTGGTCTTTGATATGTTTAGGTGTTACCAAATACTGTTGCTAAAATAAGTTTTTTTTCTATTTTCTGCCTTAGATCGCAAATACCAAGGTTTTATAGAGTAATTTTTGAGACCAGTTCCCCTGAAGATATTTTTGCAATACATTTGGTATGTCTTCTTGAGCCAAACAAATTTGCAAGTGTTAACATTTACCTTTGTAATGCAATACACTAACATAGGGTTTTATCCCCCCAGTGTCTATTTAATTTGTTTGGTGAAAGCGTACATAGATCTATGCCGTAGCCAGAGAATATTGTATTGCTTGCCTGTCGTTTGTTATATTTCCAACAAAAACAAATGATATTCTTTCATTTGAATGAAATGACACAATCTGTAGCCAACTCATATTGTTTATTTGTTCTTTGTAACGTTAGACCTAAATGGGTAAGGAATATACAATTTCTGAAGATACTTCTATGGCTAGGAAAAACATTGTTGGCTTTCTGATACTCATACTTCCATACTGCCTTTTTCAATGCATTGCTAAGCTTTCTCCTTTTCTTCTCCTTTTCATTTTCTCTCCTTTTCTCCTGAGATCCTGAACAAATGCTACCAGCAAAAATGCAGTGCAAAATTCTGTTGCATAAGCAGTAAGTCTAACATGTGCTGATCAAAATCCACCACAGAAAAAGTAAATCTGATATAGACATCGTCAGGTCCACAGATTTTGGAGATGCTACCTCTATCAGATTTGTACTGCAGAAGTTTTTAATTTTTTCCTTGCCTTTGTGACTATTGAATTAAGCTGCAACAAAAAAAAAAAAAAAAAAAAAAAAAAAAAAAAAAAACCAACAGGAGTGTACCTAATTTACATATATACAAAGGACCTAGATAGGTTTTCATTCCAATCTTAGTGTCTGAGATCTTGGCAGTTACATCTGTCAACTCAGTAATGTTATACCATTCTGATGTCGTTTGTCAGCCCCTGGCCCATTTAGAACACGGTGGCCATTCTCTCCTCAGTCACTGATTTAGATGTTACTTGGGATAAACTTCAGTTTAAGTCAGCCCCTAACTCAGCCCCCCCATTAGTTATGAAGAGCTAACCAAAGAAGGGTCAATCACAGGATTTCTGCTTTATCTGTTCTTGATACTTTACTCATGTCTCACCATGAAAAGAGCTTCATCTGCTTCCTTTCCCTTACGTGTTATCAATTGACTTTGGTAATTCTCTCTTTAAGAAACTTTATGCCAGGTGTTCTTGTACTGCTAGTTTTTAAATGGTTCTGGCTTGGTCACAATGTCTCTGAACAAAAGTATTATATAGTAGAAACCCCTCAAAATCATAGCTGATGCTGAAGTCTTAAGGGATAAGTAAGACACTAGTATTTCATATTTTTTATCTGGTTTACTATTATTAATCTCCCTCAATTTGCAATTTGAAAGTCTTGTGAGTTATTACATAAACTAACCGTGCCAGGACCATAGTTTATGCAATTTGCGTTAAAATATCCTACGGGTGACAGTTTATAGTAACAGAGCTATAGCTTTGTGCTAAAGTTGCAGTCAAAAGATGCATTTCCAATGTGAATAAGCATTGCAGAAAAAGAACCATAGAACCATAGAATTTCCTGTGTTAGAAAGGACCTTTCAGATCGTCTAGTCCAACTGCGTTAGTCACCTGACACTGAAAAATCTCATCACTAAACTATCTCTCTGAACACTGTATCTACCTGTCTTTTAAATCCCTCCAGGGATGGTGCCTCAACCACTTCCCTGTAGCCTGTTCCAAGGCTTAATAACCATTTTAGTGTAAAAAAGTTGTTCCTAATATCCAATCTGAACCTCCCCTGGCACAGCTTGAGGCCACTTCCTCTCACTTCTTACTTGGGAGAAGAGACAAAGCCCCACCTCGCCACCAGCTTCTTTCAGGTAAGTGTAGAGAGCGATAAGGTCTCCCCTCAGCTTCCTTTTCTCTAGGCTAAAGAACTCAAGCAAGTTACTTAATTCATCTTTCTAAGTGGTACTTTGTGACTGGAAATTGTGTGGCCTAATTGACATGGAAAAACAATTTTACAAGTGGCTGGGATGATATTTTCCTTAATGAAATGATACATATCTTCTGGTGATTCATAGCTAAATGGGTTCACCTCAGCTTTCAAAAGCATGTGTAATTTAATTTTTATTCACAATGAATATGTGCTCTTTAAAAGGTGAAGCGGTTTCTAAGTCATTTGGATCTTGACACAGAAGTACAGCCATCTCTGGTCCTGTGCAAAATAACAGAGCTGTTGCTGAATGACTAAAAGACCACCATCTTTGCCATCAGAAGGGCGCTTTTTGGTGTATTGCAATTGTAATTTGAAATGCTGGAGAGCAAACAGGCAGCAGCATGCCCTGTCATCTGTAGTGACCTCCTGGCAGCTGCCTTACGCCAGTGCTGCCTAGAGACAAGTGTGCCTGAACCACAGACACGAAACGTTTCCATCTCTGCAGCCAGTCTTGTAAAGTGCCGCAAGGTGGCTGTTGGATGTGGGTTAATTTCCAGGCCGATGGCAATATCAGAGGATGAAGCATGAGAACTATTTTATATATGTAGTATATAGGATGCCCCCACAGACCTCCTAAAACCATGAAGCGAATTAAATTCTGTCAGTACAGTACCTCGTGTTTGCACTTGGGATTCCACTATTAGAGCATGTGCAGAACACAAACTGATGTGCAATGTTTAATCTTCTTTTACTTTTTATTTAATTTTGCATAGGGATGTACAATGCAATACAACAAATATTAAATGTATATACTAAAACACATGAATTCAAAACGCCATTTATTTTATCAATTGCTTAAGCTCATTTGATCATAAGGGACAGGGAGACCAAACAGCTATAAAAGAGCTCCATTTTCTATCAACTGAACCAAATCCTCCTTTGATCTGTTAATCCCAAGTTTATAAGGTTAGGAGATAAGCAAGCGTAACTAAATTCCTTTTTCTTTTTGTCCACCTAATAGTCTATGAAGCAAAGCAAACATAATAAGCTTCTTTGCTGCTTTTCAGCCTCTTCTTGCTGAATAATTCAAAAAGTGCATTACAGGTTTTATGAGTACAACTGTACACACAAGCAATGTTCCATGATTTTTTGCATGCCTCAAATTTGCATATATTATATTTTTATTTTGCATTTCTGACACAGAAGCTGACTGCCTACTCGTTCTTGGCTTTTTATTAGGTCTTTGATGCTTGCTGGAGGAGAAGGCCTCTTTTGTCTCTGATAGCCTTAAGGCAGATCTAGGTTAGCAAGAAAGCCAGAGGTTTCAGGCTTGTTAAATGTCACAGTAATGGCTGTCTTTACGCATTGAAATACCAGCCTTCTTCTTTATAGGAAAATGAATCACATTACCACCAAGGGAAGGAAAGCCTTTGTTGGAGGAGACTGCTAGTCTGCTACTTAAGAAGGGGATTTAATTTTCCCCTCCAGGCTTTTTGGCCAGCCCACTACAGTTGCCCTTGTGGAACTCTGATATCATAGCACGCGAAGGATAGCAAACAAGAAAGAGCAATTAGCCATTAATCATACTCATTTTGCATTGAGTGGACAGACTGTTTAAAATACTGTACATATTCAGTACGTGAGCAAGAATAGCCTGTGTGGACAACGCACCAATGAGTACAATTTTATTCATGCATTTTGGATAAGCATTTCCTGTTTAATTCTTATTCAACATCACTGAGCTGGTGTTATGCATAATACTTTTTATTAAACCCTCCTCGTAAGTTTTAATGCACAGATTTAAATTGAGGAGTTTTATTGCCTACAAAGTGCCCCTTTTTTTTACTGCTCATGAAAGCGGGTGGATTATTTTAAATAAAAATGTAAGAACTGCAATATTAATTCCAGAAACAGAAAAACTTGATTGAAATAATGTATTATAATGTTGTTTTATACTTATGGTTTTTATCCATTTCATAAAATAAAGAATGGATGATCAAATTACTGAGTCGTTACATATATAATTAAATGTTTATTTAGATAATTAAATACGAAGTCTAAGTATATATTTATATTAGTATATAGGGAATAAACTTTTTTTAAAACTAAATAAAACTGTATATATATATCCATCATTATGTCAAATACTATTTTGGTAGAAAACAGAATTAAAGGGTTTTTTTTATTCATTAAATAACAGTATTAGCATGCGTGCTGGGCATGCATTAGGAAAAATAACTTTGTCAAGACATTTTATGTTCAAGACGAACTTGATAAAACCCAAAATGCGATTGGTAGGCTGTGACTTGGGCTCAATGACCTCCGAGGTCCTTTCCAACCATGAAAATTCTGTGATTCTGTGACCTGTTTACTTCTAGTTCTCAGGTCCTTTCAGTTCCTTGGAGTAGCAGATCCTGTACTTCCATTCAAAACTGGTATTTTGATGTTAAGTGAAGAAAGTTTCCGCCCATATAACTTCGGATAAACTTGACATTGTAGTAGGAGTAGCTCCTTTAGCTGAAAAGAAAAAGCATTAAACCATCTGTTATTTAATCTAGCAAAACAGCTTCATTTGAATGCTGACCCAAGTAATTGGACCCAAACAATATCCTTTGCTTTCTGAGCTGTAGCAACTGCCTTTTGCTTTTTGGCTTGATTTATGACCTTCACCCTGCAGAGCTGAAAGACAAGCTTATAAGAAAAAAAAACAAAAAACCAAAAACAAACAACAAACCAGCATCAGTGCTTTTATGTCTTAGATCCTGATCAGCTTGTGTGTACTTCTGCTTTCCACAGTGTCCAGAGCCTCCCTGGGCTCTGGTTACTGAGAATGATGTGGTCACCTCATGTTTGAACCTGTATCTAGAAAGATGCCCCCATACGAGTTTTGTGTACACATTTTCGTGGTGAGGACCTGAAGACATCACAATATTATTTTCGATTATTGTGGACGTTGTTCCTTGACCTTTGCTAATCCACAGAAGAGGCATGCAATATCTGTCTTAATTATGATGGAATTGACAGTCATATTTGAGATCCAGTGAATTAGTTCCTAGCTCTCCTACAGTGCTCTTGAGTGATCTTTGGCAAGTCACTTGCATTAATGTATTGGTTCCTTAATTTTGAAAAGAAAGAAAGGTTCATGACTTCTAAATTTCCATGGAATGATGTTTTCTGGATACACCGTGACAGAAGTAGATTTAAGAAGAAAAAGTGAATTTAATTTCTACCTGAAGAGTTTTATAGTCTTAAACTACACTTTCCAAACGCACAGGCTAGAAATTTGGTAGAGAAGAAAGCAGAAGCTTGGTTCCTCGTAAGATTATTCCAAAATGTAAGATTTTAAGGAAGATATCTACAGGCATGAAACTCTCAAAAACATGTTTGGTGTTATTTTAATTATTTGTATTCAGATCTCTTGCCCAAGAAAGCAAAATGAGAGATGAGCTGTTGCCTTTTAGTACTTTAGTCCTGTAGACAACAGGATGCCTGTAAGCCAGCAATGTGCCTTTGTGGCCAAGGTGGCCAATGGCGTTGTGGTGCATCAAGAAGAGTGTGACCAGCAGGTCGAGGGAGATCATCCTCCTCCTCAGCTCTGCCCTGGTGAGGTCCCGTCTGGAGCACTGTGTCCAATTCTGGGACAGAATTCCAGTTCAAGGACAGGGAACTGCTGCAGAGGGTATGGCAAAGGCTTACAAAGATGAATAGGGGCCTGGTGCATCTTTTACAGGGAAAGGTTGAGGGACCTCAGGTCTTTTTAGTTTGGAGAAGACTGAGAGGGGGATCTGATCAACGCCTATAAATACTTAAAGGATGGGTGTCAAGAGGAAGGGGCCAGTCTTTTTTCAGTGGTGCCCAGTGAGAGGACAAGAGGAAATGGGCACAAACTTGAACATAGGAAGTTCCATCTAAACACGAGGAGGAACTTTACTTTGAGGGTGACAGAGCCCTGGAAGAGGCTGCACAGAGAGGTGGTGAACATATTCCTGTGCAACCTGCTCTGGGTGGACCTTCTTTGGCAGGGGGCTAGACTAGATGATCTCCAGAGGTCTCTTCCAACCCCATAGCATTCTGTGATTCCTTCTCAGCTCTTTTGCAGTTGTCCATCTCTGGTTTGTAAGTACCCACGCCTTTTTATAACAAGAGGGATTTGATCTTGGATGACCCTGTCATTTTAGACAGTGCTACTGGCAGTGCCACTGTTAGAAATAGCAAACCAACGAGTAATGTACAATGTTGGAAAATGAGGAATTTGGCACTCCACTTTGGCAGAATTGCTGTTGAGTTCAATCATTGTAGCCCACTGTATTGTTTGTGTAACCCCTTTGGCGATTACATGGCTAACACAAATGTTTTTGTTTTTGTTTTTTTTTTTATAGCTCCTCTCTGTCATGTAAAAGATTAAAATAAAGATAAGATATTTTGTAAGGTAGTTTGTAGAGCATCAGTATGTGAGTTTTCTGTTCCTTGAACTACAGAAATTAGAGCTTACTTGAGGAATGTTGACACAGGATTGTCATTAATCGGTGTGAATTTGAAGGGCTAATAGATCACAATACAATAATCTTACATTTTGTTAAGCCTATCGGGCCTGTATTATTGAAATTTTTGAAAAATGTACAACTTTGATATGTGTAGCTTTGAATGTTTCCTGATGGAACAGAAACATTTGGTGTCCAGTTCTGCCTTATGCAATGACCCATTCTGCATACGTGGGTAATTTCTTTTTTAGATGGCCTTCCAGTATACTGAGGAGGGAGTAAATTCTTAAAATGTAGATTTAATTAGCATTTTTGCTTGTTAACATCCTTCTAGTTGAGTGAATTATACCTGCCATATTGTAACACACTAAGACTAGTTTTAAGTATTGCATGCTATTATTTATTTTCCTCTTATTTAATTTCAAACTATTTATTTTTAATTTATTATTTTTTTAACTTATTCACCACATAATTATCTTCTACCTGTCTATGTCATTATTCAAAATGAACAACTATACTTCTTTCTTCCTTTGTTTAGCTATTTTTAAAAACATTTCTTAAGAGTTCTATGCAAGGACAGACTGCTTGACATTCCCTCCATAAACTACTAGTGCTTATTATAAAGAAAGTCAGTAAAGGCTTTAATTATTGTGTTCCACAGAATTTACTAAATACTTCCTAGTGTTATTTTGATTTGACCTGAACAACAGGGGATAAACTATGCAAATTATTGGAAGATGCCCTATAAGTAGTTTTCCAAGAAAAAAGTGTTAGATAAATATCTGCCACTATTTTAACATATAAACTTAGTTGTATGTAAATCTGGCCAATGCAGGGTTATGCAGGTTCTGGAGTAATTTACAACCCTTCTGCAAAAATCCCTCTAGAGATACAGTCTAGTAAATGGAATTAGGGGGACAAGTCAGGGTAGGCAGCTTTAAAAGTTTAACCACAGTAATAAAAAAGTCATGAGAAGTGTATTGCTCTTGTCAGCTAGGCACAGTTACTAACTCAGTGCTAGAATGTACACAGATAAAACATTATTGGAAAAGTATAGCCTGAGCAAAAACCCCTCTAAATAAAGACTTTTTTTCCCTTGAAGTAATAAATAACTTGAGTTCAAGATGAACAGATTTTTTCAAACATTTAAGTTCACAGGTTTGCCCTTATGGGAAGGAAGTTAATTGAAGTTACTTGTCAATTTTGGTTCAGGGGGTTGATTTTCTTTCTCCTTCATATGTTTTTAAAAAAAGATGAAGACCTGGTATCGGCTTTGAAATAGGAATGCACTTCTAAAATTGTGTTTTAAAATAGCTTTTTAAGATGGTGTTGAATTGATTCTTTTTGAGGGTGTTTGGTTGGTTGTTTTTTTTAAAGCATGGGTAAGTGGAAGGTGTTGACCGAGACTCTCCAGCCTACAAAAAACTAACATGTGAACTCTTTTAATATTTTTTACTTCCCAACTCCTGATTTCTTACAAAATACTATTTTTCTTTAAGCTTTGGAGAGTGAAATGGCAGATAGATTATTTGAGGGAATGTTTTCCTGTGACTAAAATACTCAGTACTAAAAGTGATTGTGCTGTGGAGAAAAAATTACTAGCAAATTAGGAATTATTAGTTGTATTAGCTTCCAATCATGGAGCTACAAAAGGTGTGATATCAGCTCACAAATACTCAGACAATTGTTTTTAGAACACTGAGCTATTTACAGTAAACGTGTGTTTCTTATAATAGCATTCCTGAGATAATAGTAGTATTAAAAAAATAAATTTAAGTAAAAAAAAAAACCTTCCAGAAGTCTCACAGTCTTCTGGATCATCAACCATGAAGTGTAAGTGAAACACAGTCAGGTAATCTGCCCTTGCAATAGAATACATTTAAAAAATAATGATAATAAAAAGCTAAGTGAAGGGAACAACCATTGTACTTGTACGTTTTGAATATTGTCACAGACAGATAGGACTAGGGGAAAAAGAAAACTGAAAGACGGAACTGAAATAATAAAACATAATATTTACATTAAGGCATGTTGTGAAATATTTTCTCCATAAGAAAGGAAACTCTTCACTGAATGTTAGCTGTCTGAATGACAGACAGCCCCTCTCCTGCTACTCTGAAAAACTGCTCACCCATAGCAATAGCATGTAATTACAGAACACGAGTGCTGAGTGGCTGTCACATTATTTAGTTTGAATAGGGAAAAAGATAACATCCAGCATACTGATTTTTTTGAAGTAGAGAATAAAATACCACATACTTGTTGTGAAATGCTGTAAGATGCATCAAGTTTTGGACTCGCTAGTTATGACCATCGTGTGTCCCCATATTTTCATAGTGAAGAACAAGTGATGTTTAAAGCAGCATTCAAATGATCGATACTTATAATAGAAAACAGTAGCGGGTTAAAATCAGCTTCAAATCTTGAATGGATCAAAAAAGCAGAAAATCTGATATCTCCAGTGTGTCCCACATATGGAGGGAGACACATACATGTCTATCTAAATATCAGATGACCTATTTTTGGCATGCTTTAGTTCCATAGTTTAGATAACAGTTTGGGATACTCTTACGTGGTTGGGACTGTTGTGCTTCAACCTAAGAATGACAACAAAACTCTTTTAAAAGGAAAAGGATTTGTAAATGCTACACATGTTTCTAGTAGTTCCGTATTTCTGCTGGTTTTATAATTGAGGCTAAAAATCATGCCTAGAAAAACTGAATTTTGAGCCTTCAACACAATGAAATATTGGGATTTTTTATTGGGCAAAACCTGCTTGCACAGTCTCTCCACCATTAGTCACCATAACTTGACTAATAAATGCACATGGACCAGTGAAGGTACCATCCCTTCTCTTCCTAGAGAGCTCCTGTCCCTTAATTTTACATTTCCTATCTTTATAGCGATATGAGATATGGCGAGTTGTCTTTCCTAGAGAGAGTGAAGGCAGAGTGAGACCTCAGTGCCAAAGGCACATGGGGCATCTGTGACAGCAAAGTGCTTCCAAAATCTCATGCCTTGCTACAAGAATGTCTACTTTTTCCTTTGTAAGGGGATTTTCACTTCTCCTTCAGAAAGCAGTGGAGAACCAAGTGGCCATTCTAGTTTATTCTCCTATATGGAGCCAACTTCAAGCTCAGCTTTGCCTTGTTCAGAAGTTAGAGAGGAACCTTCTTTGTTCTATGGTCTTACAGGAGTTTCCTACAGTGCTGGAACTATTGGGAGTTCACCAGCTAGGGCCAATGTTGGCTACTGGTATTGGGATGAAGAGGCGAGCAGGGGAGGGTATTCTCACTCTTCTTGCAGCCAAAATGCTACAGGTAAAAGTCAGGGAAGAAAGGATCTCTGTGCTAACAAAGGCAACCAGAGGAAAGTCTTTGATAAAACGAGAGCCAGGACTGTAAAGTCTAAATACACAGCCAAGCCCTTTCAGCGTACTTCCCCTTGCATATGATCTGTTCAGATATGAGGGAGGCGTGCTGAAAGGAGAGTTGTCCTTCAGCAGAACTGAAAGATGTCTTCCAACAGGAACATAACCCCTTTGTGTTCTTCCCTCCCCCTCTGCCTTCTCTTGCAGTATGCAAATCTTTCTTTTTTTCCCCCTCTTTTCTTGCACAGCTTGATATGTGATTGGTTCTCTCTTTCAACACAAATGACTGTAGATAGATTTTTCTATTTATATTCGATATCTATGCCTCGGTTTTCAAACATAGAGGGAAAACAATATAGTTCTGCCTGTAGGAGGTTGAATTTGTAAATATATATTAGTTTGGAAATACAATGAGAGATAATAAAATATTCAAAAAGCAGCCTGCTCTTGTGGGATATTATTCTGCACAGCCAGGGAGCAGATTAATGACACTACACAGGAAAAATAAGATATGCACCATAAAATATGGATTGGAGTAGCAATGTGGAAACTAAAATTCCAGTCCTGGCAGCCTGTGAAATGTGTGTTTTTACAAAGTTTATCAGCTTAAATAGCAGTGCTCAAAAGCAGTCATTATTTAATTGGGAGCCACGGAATTCTCAGTCCAAGGCAGTTAACCACCAGGAGCAAGAATTTTGCCTTATTCCAGGTGTGAGTGGTATTGTTCTCCTGAATAAGCTTTAGGGCTATTAAGTCCATCTTGGGTAAATTTTGAAGGTGTATTTTTATTTGTATTTTTTCAAGATACGTTCTGTGAAAAATACTGTCCAGAGGATGTGTGTGAGCATGTAGTGAAAAGGTTGTTATATTTGACTTAACTTCTATTTCATTTTAAACTTTAGAATCTAAGCTGTAATCTAAGTGCCCTCAGAAGAAAATTGTGGGAATTGGAGTTAGTTCTGCTGGTCCCTAGCCACGTGCTGAGGACACTGCGCTACTTGGGCCTGGGGCTTGTCTGCTTTTTCTGCTTGCCAGCTGGTTACCAACCTCTCCCACTGCCACCCTCTGTTTTAAATTCATACAGGACAATTTCCAATGTATGATAAAGATGGGAAGTGTGCTGTTCATTTGGAACATTTGAATGAAATCAGAGAAAAAGATTTAGGACTTATGAAGGTCATGTCTTAACTTCGTCTTCAGTTTGGGTGAAACTTGGCAAAGAGCTCCCCCTCGGAATTCTTCAGCCTGGTTTGTACTTTAACACCGCAGGTGGTAAGATGTGGCATTTGCAGCAGTATTTTGCAGATGCCTGTGTCCTTTAGGCCCTGCTAATAGCGCTACTTGTGATGAAGCTTGCTGGAAATTTCCCATTCTTGCTGACAGCTTTCCCAAAATTCAATAGCTTGTTTTGAAAATTTCCTTTCAAGACATCTACTTTTAGCTGACTTTCTCCCCCCTTAAATTTCAGCCACAATTGGTGCTCTATTTTGAGAATAAGGTAGAGAGGAAGATCTTTGCCCATAATAAAAAAAATCCTGATCCTGACATTGAAAAATTGATGTACTCCGAGATGGTGATCCAGGATGCAAAATTCAGTGGGGAGAATAGTGTGGGTGTTTTGTGCCAGTGTCGTGCTATTTATTATCGCTGTGGACAGTCACTAGATCTGGGGAGTGTAGATACATCTGTGAAACCTGCTCATTTTGCAAAGCCAGGCAGAGGTTTCCATTTAATATTCTCTGGACCTGCACTTCCTTTGTAATTGCAGTTCCGGACTGCTGAGGGCCAGGCAGCGGCTGTGTCTGAAGGCCTGAACCCGGACAGCAGGAGGAAGGGAGGATATTTTTCTTGTGCTGTAAATAATACATCTGTGAGACCCGGGCCAGGTAGGGGGAGGAAGCAGCACGGTGCAAAAGTAATAGACTGGGATGCAGATGGGAGAGTTAGAAAAGGAGAGAAAAATATATGTACCTATTCAGGAGCTGTTTGAATTACAGTGATACACACAGACCTGTGTTTGACAGCCCCCTTTTTAGGGATGCTAGACTCTTCAATCTTTTAATGTGAGGCTTTTGAATACTGTCTCTTTATAGCTATTTATAATTAGATATGTGTATGGGTATACACACAAACAAATATACATAAGGACACATGCGTAATTTTATTTAATTAGAGGAAAGGAGGTAGAACAAGGTAATAATTTTTAATAAACTTTCTTCTTTTCCTGATGAATTTTTGTAAGTGAGCAGCTGTCTTAAGCATTATAATCATGAAGCATTTCAGTCTAGTTGATATATTTTTTCAAGGCCTATGTAGATTTTGAAACCCCATATTGTTACTTTTAAACAATTTTAAAAACATTTTATTTGGGGAAAACTTTTTAATTATGAATTATTTTAGTCTCATGTTATCATAGTCTTCTAAGTCTCACAAAATCATAACGTATTTCAAAGCATAAACCCAAGCATTTTTCATTTTTTTACAATCCTTTTGAAATTGTTTCTTCTGTTCTCACAGTGACTTGCCTTCCTCTTCCTTCTTCTGAATACATTTCCTCTGTGCCGCTGTATCAAAGAATTCTTTTTCTTTTTGCTGATTGTTTATGTATTTGAAGATATTTAAAGAGGAAGTAAGAACTCTGTAGATGTAATTAAAGACCTATCTATGGACTTCTGCTTTTGAACTTTGGTTCTGCTCATGGGTTGATGTAGCTATTTCCTCATGCCAAGCAACAATGATAAGATCAAAATGAGATTGGCTTGAATACTGATAGGTACACGTGGTTTTAAAACTTGAATTGTCTAGTGCGTGGTTTCTGGATACTCTCTGGGAGTTTAGAATATATATGCTTTCTTTGAACTGTGGTACAAATATAATCCTTTACTTAAGACATTACTGCAAACAAGGGTTGAATCAGACAGTGCTAAATCTTCTAGAGCTGCTCAAAATCTATGTGATGCTCTATAGCCATCCGTATGGGATTCTTATAAGTGCCAATAGGCAGTGCATACTGAACTCCCACTGAATGACCATCTTTTGAGGTGTCTGGTGATGGGATGACCCAAATCATTGGTGACTTTCACAGATCTTGAGTGGAGATTAAATTTATGAACACAAGAACAATTTACTAAGGGGAGTTGAAATGGAAGTGAAACAGATGTTGGCAGAGCAATAAAACATCTCATGAGCTGTGTATCTTTCTGAGGCAGATCTATAGCCAATATGAATTCTTTTAACTTGATTGTAGTCTGTTTTAAATGAATGGAGATATGCTGTCTTATATTACCTGAGGATCTGAACAGTCTTTTATTTTCAGTTTATTTTTTGTCAGTGTCATGCTTACAGTGATGTTTGTGTGGATTTGGAAAAGATACTGAGAGATATTTCTAAGAAGCAAACTAGGAAATTATATATAATGATTAAATTTATAACCTTTATTACTCCGTTATATTTCTGCAGTGTTATAATAGAACAGAAGTGCTGGTATAATGTAATGGTAAATTCTGATAAGCTAGTTTTATAAAATACTGGCAATAGCTCCTCTCTGTAACATAGGTAGAAGTATCTGGAAACACTTCAATAAAAAGATTTACCTTGCCTGTGAACTAAATATTGATGTCCTCCTGGGGACAACATCTTCTACTAACATAAGCTGATATATCCCATTTTACTTCACCTGATGATATGAAGCAGCACGTTATAAAATGCCTTTCTGTTGATGTTGGGAATCTCACTGACATCTCCAGGGGTTTAATAATATTTCCTCATTATTTGCTTTCATGTACACCTCTACAAACTCACTGTCTCCATCTTGTGCTTACAGAAACAGTTGTGACAACTCTTTGTATTTAATACTATAACAAGGAAAAAAAAAAACAACTGTGGCAATTCGGTTATGCTTGGTGCATAAAAATAGTCCTGTTTGCATCATGTTAGTTATATGGTCCTGCAGGCTAAAATGCAGCAAAAATGAGTTCTTGGAGTTAAATAAAGTAACCAGAGCTCCTTGTAATTTCTGTCACAGGGAAGCTTCTTTTTTTCTTCTTTTTTTTTTTATTTTTGAGAAAGGTGGTGTCATTTTTGTACTCTAAACCATTATTTTCAACCAGAGCTAACTCCTTTTTTAGCAAATTGAAGTCATGTTTAATTCTACTGGAACTGTTTCTGCTTTGTTGATGACAACAACTAAAGCCAGGGTTTATAACAGCAAATACATTTCTGTATTGAAAACAAATTCCTGTTTTGCTGGGGAAAGCTACTAGTTGTTTCATGAGTGATTTCATAGATATCAAATTGTCAAATCATGACAAAAACCTGCTGCTACTTCTGCAACATTTATGGTAGAATGAGAAGAGGGGGGAAAAATGAGGATTTTGAGGAAGAGAATTTTCTTAGGAACTGGATCTGCATGCTTAGAGCAGAATTCCTAACAGGCTAGCAGCGTTCAGACTGCAGATACTGGTGCAAGAAATGTAAGAATTTAAATGGAGGAAAAGTGGGTAATTTGGTCTCAGTATGAAAGAATATGCTTACTTCTTTTCCAACTCTATATGAAAAATAACAAACTGCCACTGATAAATTGAATTACCATCTTTTAGAAGGTGGTGGGAACTGCTTCTGGAAAAGGTTGACTGATTATATATTAATTGTGTGAACCACCTGTCTGGCTGTGGAACTGAAGAGAAGGTCAGCACTACAACTACTGTCCTTTCGTGTTTGTACTGGCTCAAGGAACTAATGTTTTTAGGATTCAAGCAACAGTGGATTTGTGTCACATGAAAGATAATCAGCTGAGCAAAATTATTCCATGGAACAATCTATTTAGAAAAAAAAAGAGAGGATAAGCTTGGCGTCTAATGAAAAATACGCCTCAGTACAGTGGTGCTGTAATGGAGATAATAATAGTAATATTTTAGAGAGAAAATCAGCAAGAGAAACAGGCCCCTGAATTTTATGAAGACTGTCTTGTATAATTTTTAACCTAGTAGGCAAGGCTATTTCTATAAAGTGTTTATAGATAGGTATTTATAAAGCATCCTGCACAATATTCAAGGCTTAACTGAACTAAATTTTTGCTCTTAGCAAAGCTGTTAAATATATATTTTTCTCTGCTTTTGAAAACGTTTCAGGTTTATCCAGATAAGTTTGCTGATCTGTTGTTTAGGTGCCAATACACAGGGGTGTTGCATTTGTGGGCTGTTATTTGAGATGCTTCTCAATTCTTTCTTTCTACCTGTGTCTTTATTTTGGACTCTCAGCTTCTCTGCCTTTTGTTCATACGCCAACGGTGAGCTGTGCTTAGAGAGAGCTACAGCTTGTATGAAATAAATAGAGCAGTTCGACCACTTTCAGACTGAAAGATGAGAAAATCTCCATTCTATTGCATATAAGACAGGCCAAAATGGAAACCCTGCTGGGCAACATATGCATTTTTATGGCTTATTGTTGACCTCCTTTCTTCTATACACAAATGGATAGAAGAAGACGACAGGATTAAAAGATTAGTTATGTCAGTTCCTTTTGGTTCCACTATTTTACTGCTGGTTTATTAAATCAAGCTACTGACCAAATGCCTAGTTTCCCCTTCCTGTGAAGGGTGTTCCTTCATGCCCACAATTGATTTTCACACTTTAATCAAAGACTATTCAAATCTTTCAATAGAAAACTCAGGTATGTTTCATGGACTTAAAAAAAAAAAAAAAAAAAAAAAAACATGAAGAGCTCTCACATTCTAGTCATGCAACACAGCAGCTAATTTGGTTACTTTAATATATATGTCTCTGTATTAGAAAAGCCTTTTACCCCACTGGTGTTTTGAGAGAGCGCTACCAGAAGTGAGCTCCCCCTGCGTTGCCTACCTGCGTGTCACGATCGCTGCCCGTCTGTTGACATTTTGCTGTTCTGGCATGTTTGGCAAAAAAAGATATCAGAATATCCTGAGATGAAAAGGCCCCAGTAGGATCATCGAGTCCACCTCATAATTAAGTAAGTAAGCCTATCCTGCAGCATGATACAGCAGGAAAAAAAAAAAAAAGAAAAAAAAATACTAATGAAAAAGGATAAAATAATTCATGTTAAGCAGGAGCAGTCTGTTGGCTGAGCTCACCTTTGATAACAGAAGCACCCAGTGTCACAGCTATTTTGGTGTGTCCTACAAGTGTATCCCGAGGTACATTCGGCAGTGGCTGTAAGAACTTCTTCAATTACAATGGGGTAGATAAGAATAATCCCTGAAATGCAGTGTCTATGTTTTACCATCAGGTTTTAGCTATAGTAACGCTGACATAAGATAACGTACTGGAAGACCTGAAACGTCTCTATGCGTGAGTGTGGGGGGTTCATGGGTACAGATGGTACTCAGCTTACTTTTGAGATTATGAGGTCGCTAAAAGTGTGTCCCATTTCAATTTTAATATTTTAGAAGTTTACTAACTCACATCATCCATTGTAAGGCTTTGATCTTGTAAGTAGTGGCACTGTGCACAGCAGGAGCATTTGATTTAGGGTAAGTGCATACGGTGACTGCCACAAAACTCAAGCAAAATTAAACAAGCAGCTGAGGGCTCTGTATTATTAGAAATCTTCAGCTTCTTGTATACCTCTTGTTCTCGGCAATATTAGGTAGGAAATGAATATGGAGTATGAACAGGGAAAAGGCTATATAATTCTGTAAGCTCAGGCTTCAGCTGACAAAGGAAATACCAGCTTATGTACGTCTGTTTGCAATGTAGCCACCCCACAGTTCTTCCCTGAATGTTGCAGTGCATTTCTTACCTTATCTGCTTTTCTCAACACCTTTTAACTTAACTGTACATCCCACTGTCTATTCCCACATGGTATAAGAGTGAATTCTCACTAGTAATTTCTGACTGCCTCCCTCCTCCCTTTCTGAACAATTATTTGGCTTTCTTGGTTATACCACTTACTGTGCCCCAGCATTCACAAAGGCAAAGCAATTAATTCAAAGACCCAAGCTCATGCTGTACACTAGAAAAGCTGCTATTATTTGCAATCACTTCATTTGCTCAAACTGGAAATTCAAATCTCTACAAAGCTCTACAGCAAATAGTATTCACAGACCCTTTATGCTTAGCTTATTCTGTCGTTTTAAATGGTATAGCTGCATTCAGTGGACAAACTACCTTTTTGTGAATTCAGCAGCAGTACTTTGTCATCCTAAAGAAAATTACTCAAAGGACTACAGTATGATAGCAATTTATCAGCAGTGCTACCGTATGGGATTGCGGATTGTCTTCTATCTTCCTACCACAGAAGTGTCTGCTTTGCTTTCTCATTATTTTATCCCTTTGCTTATAGGCATGGTAGGAAATTAGGATATTTTACTTATAGCTAGTGATGATTGTTATTTTTATTCACAAAAGGCAAGGACTGGGAAGTTATTAAACTTATTCTCTTGAGTGAGAAAGATAATCATCACTTCATCATTTTTCGTGACTAAGATTCTCCATTTGCTTCACAGAATTACTGTAGTCAAGGGAGGACTGTGTTTTGGGGCTTAAATTAGCATGACCATTAAGGAGATTCAGATCAACGGCTGCTGATACAGATACGATATGTTTAGTACTATTTTATTCTCATGGAAATGAGTTATTTTCCTGTACAGTGCCCGCACATAAGATAAACATAATTCCATACTGATGTATGAATAGCTGTTCATTACTAAAACGTTCTAAGGAAAAGCAATTGTCTCTTTACAGGGGCATATGGCTGGAGGTTTAGGATACAAAAGTACAGCTCTTGAATAGCTTGTACTAAATGAGCTTTTTCAGCTATTATTTCCAGCATTGTGAATAATCTTGTAGTCTGAATAGAAATACCACTCTGCCATAGTTATCGTTAGCTAATGCTTTTCATATATTAACATTTACATGACAAAATTACATCAACATCTTTGGTTTAGGCACTCCATTAACTAACTTGATTCTAGTTGTCGTTCTGTGTAGTTTGGCTTTCATTCAATCCTATTTACAGAAATGAAGGGTTATTTGAACATCAATCTGATTTAACGTGTCCTGTGAAGTACCTACTAAAATATCACTGCCCACGATATTTAAATCACGAGTAACCGTGGGCATCAAATCCTCCCAATAGACACGGTGCACTTGACCATACATTGTTTGAATTATTTAAATTCTCTTCTCTTTATTTTCTCAAAAATGGTAGCTGCCAGCAAAACATGCACGACAGAGAGTACCTCCTCACAACGCTTACCTATGCGCAAATCCTTCTCAAGTTAGACAGTATCCCCGTATTTTTGCTAAGCTTTGCTGTAAAATGCTTTTATTTTTGTTTTTCTCTCATTTAAGTTTCTTGTCGCTTATTAAATTTTTCAGTTTTAAAGTACTGTCTGATGCTTCTTTTCCTCCTTTGTTTACTTCACACATTTTTGAACTCTCAAGTGTATTATCTGATGTGAGCAAGATTTTGTTTTCCTTTGCTTGACAACTTTTTGCTGGTTTAAGGCTTTCTTTTACCCTGGCATAATAAAAAAAAAAAAAAAGAGGAAAAAGTAACACTATTGTGGAAATGAAATCAATATTCAAAAGGAAATTCAGAGAATAAGTTATGGCATCTTATTGAAAACTTAAGAGATCTAAATACAGATATTTATAAACTTAGGGTCCAGTTAACCAAGGTCATTCAAATAAACCAGGGGGATTACTCCCATGATTAAATCCTTATCAACATGGATGAAGGATCAAAATGAATAAGGCATAACTGGACCACACATTTGTTATGGTTGAAGTGTTTTATGGAATGCACCCGCAACTGATGTTAAAATGAAAAATTAATTACTACAATGACCGCTCTCCCAAAAAAGGAAAGTAGGTGTGGGGTTTTTTTTTTGATGCATCGTGCAAGTTTAGAATATGATTTTGCTTTAGAGTCCTGTAAAAATAGAACAGCATAGAAATAACAAGGAAGACAAGGTGCCCCCAGACCACGTGACTTTATAGGAAAAGGATTTGAAATTGCAATTATACTGGTTAAGTGCATTTACAAATTGAGGAAACGATGACAATTTGCTTTTGCTGAGGGATGAAGAGGAAATATCCCTGATTTCTCTGCCATCACAAAACTTTCGTCTCAGTAAGATTTTGACATGACCCGCTGCCGTAGTGCCTGTTGTTTGGATAATGTGTTTCAGATGAACGCTTTGAATTTCTAATGATATCTTGCTTGTGTCAAGCTTTTGCAAATTAAGAGCTTAATATCTTTTGTGCCAGAAAAAACCCCACCCAATAAATCTTTATCTAACAATGATCAGCTCAGAGACCACATCATTCTTTTGTCACATGAGCTATCAGCTGTTCAAAGAATTCTGGTGTTTCAGTGATCCATGACCGTGTTTGAGTAGCATTTACACTTTCTAAGGTAAAAGTCATTGGGTAAAGGATCCAAGCAAAGGTTTTATCTCAGTCTAAACAAGCAATCCTCAAATAGTCTGTGTTTGGCTTGGAATCTTTGTTGACCCTATCTTTTAATATTATACAGACTATCTCAGTGTATGCCATATAAACAGAACGTTGTAAGTATCGGATACGTCATGAGGTGGAGCTTCTTCAAGAATTCTTAGAGGCTCATTCAGCAAATTTGCTAGTTTGTTTTTTTTTTTTTTTTTCTTTCAACATAGAAAAGGCAAAAAAAAAATAATTATTAGGACTTGATTTCTGAGCATCTTGCTTACTTGGCAAAGGTTCAGCACTGTTGAGTGCCAGGGATTTACGCTTCTCTTGTGCTGCTGTGATATTTAAGAATACCCAATACTCTCACTATGTACATGCAAGCATTTGTCTACGTGGGCATGTTCCATCACATCACTTTGTTTATGTTTTGTCCAGCATAGTGACACTGCTTTCTAAGTTTGCTCAGGTGCTTTTTAAGTAGGGTTTCAGATAGCGCTGCAGTTATTTAAATTAGCTATGAAGTGTTTCAGATAAATGTGCTCTAACATGGTGTTCTTGTCCTCCGCTATAGATACTGGAATTTTTACCATTGTGGGATGTCACTACTACTACCTGAAGCAAACTATGGTTCAGCGTAACAAACCCATATGATTCCCCGTACCATCCCATAATTCTCGGTGTTTTGGGGCAGTTTGGTAGCATGTGGAACCTGCTGTAGAGGGTGAACAAGGTGGTGCACTTGCAGGTGGAGTGAAACAGTGGAACCAGTTTAGCTTGGCAGCTTTGTCTGTCTTTTGCAGAGCTGCATCTACGAATAGAGGGAGGATTTGAAAATGGGAGTTAACAGATTTTTGTTCCAGGTTTTGAAGTAACATTTCTGAGGCTTGATTGGTGTGACAGAATGGTAATGCATAGCTGGGGGACCAACAATGGTGTGGGAACATCAAGATGAAAAAGACTGCTTTTTGATGAGTGCCCAAAGGTGCTTTCCCACTACGTTAAGAACATTGTTGGGGAAAATAAAAAAGAAAGGCTTTTTCACTGTAGCAAGACACTGTTGATCAAGCTGGAAGGTTAGTCCTAATATAGTCCTGAAGTGTGCCACATTCTCTAGAAACTCCTATGTTGGCAGGAATAAGGAAGAAGGTTTTTGTTCTTCTGTTAATGCACCTTGTCACTCTCTTAGAGGCGACTGATCCTCTTGCTGTTTGAAGCTTTTCAATGGATGTTTGGACAAGAGACAAGAGCTGTTTAATTCTACCATAAGTGGTTGCAGAAACAAGGCAGAATGTTTATTTAGAAGACTGAAGGGGTACATGGCGGTGCTTTGAGATGAATCTAAGTGTTTCTCAACAAATGGCGTTCATCTTCTTACAGGAAGAGTTATGTGCAACACAAGCTGTCTTTCACTTTAAGAGAATATTGAATGTGGAAAGGAATTGCAGGATGGAAAAAAAAGCTATACTAAAGTACCTCTAGTTACAAAATGCTCAATATTTCACTCTGACACCAAAATTTAACTGAGGGCTGTGAAGACTTACAGGCACTACAATAACAACGCACAAATGGAAACTTCACTTTCCTCTGTTTTTTTTTTTCACTATCTGTTTTTTCTTGCTGTACTCATATAATCTCATTTTTTCTTTTAAAAACTGTCAGAAAAGGTGATCCACAGATATTTTTCATAGCTTGTAAATTTCTGTACTAATTTGTTTTGGTTTGTTCTTCTTTACATACAAACTATTCAAACGTCATTCCAGTAATACTTCTAAGATGATGCTTTTTGTTAGTCTAGCGAGGAAAGTGTAGCGGGCAGAGCTTTCTCAGAGTCAGCCTGTTACGTTTCTTGTTGATTTACAATACTGCGTGGTTTGTAAAAAGACAAAATGATAATTTCATGCAAACAAGACACCAATGCATAGCGCTGCCCACTCGGGGACTGAAGTAGCTTGTGCTTTTCTGCTCAGTTTGTCTTAGTCACAAAATAGTATAAACGGTTCTAGCTCGGGCTATAAACTGTGTAGAGTTTGACTGTTGTACTCAGTAGTTTTAAGTTCTGAGCCTTAAACAGTAAAGCAGATTTCAATTCCTAAGGGTCTTACCATGTTTTTAGTTAGGACTGAAGTATAACAGTTGCCTGAGGAAGAAGTTTTAGTTAGAAAATATTTGAGGTAGGCAAAAGCAGTATTTAAATGTGACTAGAAAATGAGAATTCAGCTCTGGTTCTCAGAAAATATAACATGCTAAGCCACAGGAAATCTGTTTAAACAGTGTTACTAGGTGGGCCACTGAAAGTGTTTCCTCGAGCTTGTGATACCTGCCAGAGTGTACGAGCTGGAAATTCTTCTGGCACACAGTACAGCAGGGTGAGTTTTTGCTTCTACTCGTAGAATGATAGAATTGTCCAGGTTGGAAGGGAGCTTTAAGATCACCTGGGACTCCAAGAGAAAATGTGAATTAAAAAATTCTGTAGCCAGTTCTAATGAAGCTACTTGTTAGTGTCTTTCTGAGATTGTCAGCTGGACACACTCCGGTGATCAAAACCCCTGTCCGCTGAGTTGGACAGCCCAGGAGTTCACTGAGATTTGAACAGCTAAGAGATATGAGTCTTTCCAGGCCTGCAATGGCTGTTGAGACTTCTGCTCTTAAATGAACAGTCACCATTGAAGCCTGAGAAATGTTGACTAAAGGAGGAGGGACTCTCTGCATTTAGTAGAACTTTGCTGCTTCTAACTAACGTCATCTTTCCCTTGTCTAAACCACACTTGCTTATGTTGGGAAGAAAGCCTAAAAGAAAATGCTGTCTGTTGAGAGAGATACTGCAACTGTGCAGATAATTTGTTGGACCAGGTGATCTTTTGTGCTCCCTTCCATCCTGGGTCATTCTATGTTTCCATAAATGGGGGGCAGGTAAACAGCAAGGTCTATGAATTGGTATTGAGAGACAGGGGACTGCAATTGCTTGGTGACCCACAGAAGAAGGGTTGTTACAATGACTTGTGTGCCTATTCTGCTGAATCAGAAGGTGCCACTTCAGTTAATCAGATTCTTTGCTTAAGACGATATTATTTCTTTATAGGTAGGAGGTTTGCATGCAGCTCAATTCTATTTTAAATAAGAAGTTCTCAGGTTTTAATTTTTCTGGGACTATTGTTAAGAATGGACAAGGAACATTTTATCATGGACAAATAACTGCCAGCTTCAGGAAGCAGGAAAAATGGGAGCCAAATGTAAGAATGAGTAACAGCATTTATACGCAATTGTGATTCAAGGGATAGAGTCACAGAACAACTTCAAAGATTCCTGCTAGTCGACAGGACATTTGGAACAGACTGAGATGAGAAAAAAGCATTCCCTCTGCATTACAAAACTCTGGCATTCTCTTTCAAACTGCTAATTAGGAAAAATAGGTAGCACCCACAGATGAAAGCACTGCATGAGTCAGTCTTAGAACTAAAGACATGATTATGGAATTCTTGGTACTAAGCATCTAGATGTTGGTCCCCCATAATCTTGTTTGTGTATCCGAGAAACAGAATTTATAAATGTAAAAGACCAACTTCTCTAAATCATAGCACAGAGTACATTTTTGCAGATCTGAATTGCTTTCTATTTAAGAGATTGATTTCCCCAAGCATTTTTGTGGGATGTTTCTACCTTAATACCCACAAATGTAAACTTATTTTAAAGTCAGATTATACTAATATGTTTGGTAATTATAAAGGCTCTTTGTGAAATTGAAACAGGGAGAAGGGCATCTGCTTGGTACGTGCAAACACTTTCACAGTCCTGAAACAAAGCTAGACCAAAAAATCAGTGCAGAACAATGATGTTTATTGTGATGACTTTATTTTTTTGCCTCCACTTGATGTGTTGCAGATATGATAGAATGCAGGCAGAGTAAGAGCTTGGGAAATGTTTGCTAAGTTATGAATTTGATTCTCTGTGTTTGTGTGAAATACTGCTTAGCAGTGTAGCCTTCTATGTGGCTGTTTCTAGCAGCAAGATTTTCTGAACCTTGGCCATCAACACTGAATGGTTCTCGCCCAATGAAGCAAAGCACAGGGATGAAACGTGGAAAATCCCCAATGATCAATTTGAAGCAGAAAAGTTAACGGAGGCTGTTTTTTAAAAAACAGCCTGTTCCCTCAGAAAATGAGGTATCTGGTGGAGAAGTAGAAGTGAGAGAATTTTTCACTTCTGCCAAGTGGCACTGACAAAACTCTTAAGATTCTCAAGTCTAGCAAGGGATTTGGGGACAACTGCATCGAAGGACATATTGCTTTGTAGTTCACTTTTTCTAAGAGTGGTAAAATGAGGGTGGTCCAGAATTTTCTGTGCCTAGCCTGAACTGATTCTTTGAAATGTTGCACAGCTTTCCCCTATGAAGCTGCTGTTCCGACTGCAGTTATGTGGGCCTGCAGGATAAGGTTTATGCTAAGGTGGCAAGAGATGTGAGGAGACTGTGTCCCAGCTCTAAAGCTTAGCATAGCTATAGTATGAAACCTGTCATGTATATGAGCCTTGCTGCTGTGCTTATATTTGCTTTGCTGTAGTTTCCCTTCAAAACCGAACTGAGGTCAATCATTTCAAGACCCTTATTATACCAAAAAATTGTTTTATTTCATCCCAGTTGAGATCAAATGTTGAACTATGTAGTAGTCACCTGTATATTTTTTAGTAAAGTTTTTGAAGGTATTTGAAATATTCAGGTAAATATTTGAAAATGCTTCACGTGGAGATTTTTGCGTTGCTTTATCTAACGGGAATGTGTCTTTTATTTCTTTGTGGAGTAATTATTCTTAGATAATATCTTTGGGTACAGAAATTGTGAAGGAGGCTGATAATCCAGGAAGAGAGGGTCAGAAGAGTCTTCTGAAGAGATGAAGCTTTGTGAACTTCCATATTTGCAGGGAAACATAAGGAAGATGTTTACATCTGAAGGAGTCTTCCTCACCTTTCAGAGTCCCCTGAATATTTCTATGGGTTTAAAAGCTAACATCCTTCCCTACGCTGATGTTCTTTCCTGTGAACGGGTGTAAAACAAGTCCCTGCTAAAGTTAGCATCTGTAAGCACCTGTGACTCCTCAGGTGGATGCAGAGAGAGAGAAAAAAGTTTTCTTTACTTTGAGTTTATCTTGATTTTCTTTCTCTTATTTCCTTTAGTGAACCTTTCTAGTTTTTTAGTGGTGATGTGACTGAATTGTAAATAGTTGTGATGTTTGTAAGTTAACAATTGCATTTGCTTTCATTTTAATTTGGCTTGAGATAAGTATGATTTCAGACTAAGGAGTGTTGTATTCCTGAAAGAGTAGTGATCCTTAAAATTTGGGCCCTCTTCTAGTGTCCTCATTTCCAAGATATTTCTCTGTGGTATATAAAAGATAGCTGGCCATACCAGATCTCTTTTGGTCTCTTTGAGTTAGGAAAGAGTAACACAGCGACATGTGTGGAAGAAGTGCCTCCTGTGACCTATGATAGCCACAAGAATTTGTTGGCACGTGGAAACCTGGATCCCAAGGATGCGGGACAGAGTTTGTGCACAGGAGCTGAGCCCAGAAGCTTAAAGTACTGAGAGAATGGCTAGTGACAGTGGTGTTAATTATGCATCTTGTCAGCATGATAAAAATATGCCTGTTGCATTGCTTCTTTTTATGATAGTTCCAGAAAAAAACTACTAGATTGAAAGTATGCAGCGAGAGTCATGGCCAGAATTAATTCCAACCTTGGAAACTTGTAGTATCTAATTATGAACAGGTCATAAATTCTGTTTATGAAGGTGTACCTGGCTTTGTGTGTAGCTGAAAACTCCGGTTTGATAGTAAGGCTGAGCTTATGTGCTTGTATTTTCGTCTTGGACTAAAATGTTTAGTGAAGATCTAAGGCCTTTTGGAAAAGTGTAAGGGAAAAGAAGGAAAAAAAGCAAAGCTGCAGTTTACCAAGATCTGGGCAAATGCTGTGTGTACAATCCAGAGAGCTAATAGGATCTAATTCAGATCTGTGTGACCAGATGACAAGAGTGCTCCTCAAGTTGTGTAGAGTCAGCTTGAAAATATTAGGGCTAGATTAAGCAAATGAGGAAGGGCTGCTTGTCTACTAGGTGGTTTTGAAATACCAGCCTGGCAAAGGAAATGCAATGTGGGAAGAGATCATGCAATTGAGAAAGCAGGAGGCTGCTGGTTTTTGCACCATTTATATTCCCGGGGACTTAAACCCCAAAAGCCATAACTTTGTTGGAAACCTCGTCCCACAGCTGGGGGGTTACTGAATACATTAATTGCACTGCATTTGTTTGCCATTTCTAGAGCTGCTCCCCCATCCACTCAGCATCTTATGCATTAATTAGCCACTTTAATTTATATCGTAATAATGTGTGATTATTTATATCAGCAAAAGTTGTTTCTGCATCTGTGCGGTGAGTGAATACCATAACATGATGTATTCTAAAGTGCTTCCTTGGTCTTTTATCACTATGCATGAAATCTCAGGAATAAGAAAGTGACTTCTTAATAAAAATTGCCATTACAAAATTTATTGGGCCCTTCAAAGCTACCATCCAAAGCAGATTTTTATGCAGATGATCTCTTTTAATTCTCTGTTCAGCAAAGTCTCAGGTGAACTACCAATGTAGGAAACTAGCTGCTTAGAAGATGTTTTGCTCCAGACATTTTGTGTTACAGGCAGATGAATAGAAGACTGCATCAAAGAGCTGCATTTTTTTTCATGGTTCAGTGTTCAGGTGGAATATGAGTGCAACCAAAGCAAACGCTGTCAGCCTTACATTCATCTCAGGAACCTTTCCTCCCTTCCCTTGAGAGAAAGTGAGCTAAGGAAAAGGAATCTATAGTGTTGCATCTAAAATTCCCTAATTATCAAGTGATATTTCTGGGGGGAATTAAAAAGTGTAAGGCTAAAATGAAGCAGATTTTTTGGGTTCTTTTAGTGTTTCTTATATATGACTGTGCCTG
This sequence comes from Pedionomus torquatus, assembly GCA_013398155.1. NCBI lineage: Eukaryota > Metazoa > Chordata > Aves > Charadriiformes > Pedionomidae > Pedionomus > Pedionomus torquatus. Next base: position 280,249 of record VZRU01003879.1, on the reverse strand, counting down.
TTCTAAAGTGTCTGCAGAACAGTGTGAACACATCATTTTGTATTGAAGAATTACTCAGTTTTTATTAAAATAGCACTTTCAATGGTCAGTTAGCAGCCTAAGTTAGGTGGAGACTTAGTTGATCACTGTCCTCATGCCTGCTCAACCTTCTACACAGGCAATGCTCTTTCTGATTTTACTGATAGGAAATTTCATGAATATAAGTTCATCTAGCACTTGCTGTAGTAATAAACTAACTTACCAGTGTAAGGTAAGCCCTCTCAAAAAAACCTGCCCAAACTCAGATTTCACACTGGCAAGTATATAATGAGGTTCTGACTGCGAAGCTGTAGAAAGTGCAGGTGCTAATTGGAGAGATTTTGCAGGTGATTGCATGTGAAAGTGGCCTGTAGTTTTGATAGGCTTCAGAAAAAGAAAATTTGTGAAAATAGTGCTCTCTGTTAGGTTTTCTTAAATCGTATTTTCCTGGAGTTACATCGCTAAATATTGTGCCATATGTTGTTGAACTAAAGTTCTTACCTACATTCCTGTAAATTTAGAATGCTAATCAACTATTTTTCCAAAGCAGCCTGCTTAGAGAAAGTTGTGATTCTGATGAGAAGGATGTCTTGCAGCACGATGTTTTACAGCCGCTGTTGCTATGATGTGGTTCTCTTGAGGCAGTACTTCTTGATCTGTCATAAAAATGATGGTGGCACAAACTGCAGTTTTTGAGGCAACGTAGCTGAAAATGCACCTGTTAATGTGGTATATCATTTAATAGAAGTAGTAAGTAGGAAATTGTCCATCTATATAGGACCAAACACCTGGACAGATTTTCACTATAAAGACAGTCCAGTCCATGGACTGTCTTTTACTGGAAGACAGATTTTTGGCAAAGAGCCCCATACAGTGCCAGTCCTGTTCTTTGTCTGGCCTTTCTTTAGTCTATCCTAGTCTGCTTTCAGGCCATGAGTATTTATACTCTGGGAAACAATAGCATTAATGGAAAGAATTCCATTCCATGAGAGAAAAGTTTAATTTATTATTTCTAATTCCTGCTCTAGCATTAGGCACACAGAATATTTTACAGTAAAAAAGTTGTCTATAGACTTTGGTGTCTGTTGGACTGCATGGCAGCTAAAGGAGAGTTGTCATGATCAGAATTTTGATCATAGGTGTTCATGTTTATTGTCTGTCCCAAATCAGACACCTCCTGGTTTGGTTGGTTGTGTTTTGTTTTGGTGGGTTTTTTTGTTTGTTTGTTTGTTTTTTTTAAATCTGGCCTACAATCTGTTCTTAATCTAAAATTCTTGAATAGTTCTGCCTGGTAAGAGAAGGTAGAATTGCGTTGATGGTCAATTTTATTTTACAGTTGGGTAAATACGAGCCTCTACAGTTGAATGGACTTTCTGCTCTTTGTTTTCCCAATGCACCTTGAAGAGAAAGTTGTAACTGGATATAAAATTCCCTTGGATGTGAGAGGACTAGAGGGCTAAAATCACAGTTTAAGGCTGACAAGTCAAAACAATACTTTTTTCATGACAGCCACATCCCTGTTGTCTTTTATTTATTATGAAATCATGACTTTGTGGTGGAGGAGTGGGTCGTTCTTACGTAAGCAGAGTGAGTAAGTTAGTGGTTGAGACTGTTTATGTTTTCCAGTGTACATTAATATACTCCTTTAGAATGCTAGTTCAATCAGAAAGGTCCATCAGTCCAAGCTATTTTATATGGGAATTACATTTATAATTTCTAATATTGATTTTTTAGTTATTATTTTTTAAAATAATTCTTCCTTACTGATGTCCTCGAATAAAGAACTGATTTTAAATGAGTTGTTGCCAGCCTGGGGTCTGGCCTTTATCCTCATTCCTTAACATTAGCCTGAAGGTTTAATTCAAGTTGTATTTAGAGGAATACTTTTGTAGTCCTTCATTTACATGTATGCCAACAAGCTTAAATGCACTGCAACCTTGGAAGACTTTCAAAGGAAGTAATAATTCCTCTGAAATAGGTCTTTTGAAAGCTTTATCTTGTTCTTTCTCTTTTTGTTAATCTTGGAGCCCCTTAGCATGTCAAAGCAATTTTTCTAATGTCACATCTTCTAGACATTAGCATGAAAGAGCTTTAAAAGATGATTTGAGAAAGAATAAATGTTGAATGAGCATTTATTATAGAGCCGTTTATGCTACATTTGCATTTTGACTATATTTTTGACGTGAAATGTTTGAAAAGCAGGCTAATTTGAAAGTCAATAGTCTCTAAACAATGTATACTACAAGTCTGTTTACACTGAACTGTTTCCTTTGTGCGTTAATTTACAAAAATAAGATTTCATTAGGCTTAAGCTAATTTGTTTATAGGGATGAGATTAAACTAGTCTCATTAGTCTTAACATTGAAATGGTATTCCCTTTAGAAATTTGGTAGTGATCAAATGTTCCTCTTTAAGTAACATTCAAGAGAATAGAGACAACTCATCAGTCAATTGATACTGATCTTTTTTGAGTTCTGTTTCCTTCCAACTCAGCTGTTATGGAAATTAATTACTGAAGAATACCCAGGTCTGGAATGAGAGGGAAAATATTTATTTATTGCAGTACTACAGTAAAATGTAAACCTCTGAATTTTTTTTTTTTTTTTTGAAAACGTGGCAGAATGAAATTGTGCGCATATGTAGTAGCTAACAGACTGAAGCTGTGCATAATTTGAGCGGTTTTGTTTATCTCGGTGCATGGAGACTGGTCAGAGAGCATTTAGAACATTGATAGCAGTAGTTGTATGCTACCAGGGTAACAGATCATCCATGTGGATGTGCAAAGTACAGAGAATAACCCTCTGTTGTACCTTTGGATACAAAGGTGCTGAGGGCCCTGGAGCATCTCTCTTACAAGGAAAGTCTGAGGGACTTGGGTCTTCTGAGCCTGGAGAAGAGAAGACTGAGGAGGGATCTGATCAAATATTTAAAGTCAGGAGGATGGGACCAGTCTTTTTTCAGTGGTGCCTAGTGAGAGGACAAGAGGAAAAGGACACAAACTTGAACATAAGAAGTTCCCTCAAAATATGAGGATAAACTTCTTCACTTTGCAGGTGGCAGAGCCCTGGAAAAGGCTGCCCAGAGAGGTGGTGGAGTCTCTGTCTCTGGAGACATTCCATACCTGTCTGGACACATTCCTGTGGAACTTGCTCTGGGGGTTGGATGGGGATGACTTGAAATATAGATGGTCTCCAGAGGTCCCTTCTATGTCATTCTGTGATTCTGCGCTATCCAAGATATTCTGGAGAACAGACCAAAAAGAATTTAGGTTTTCAGGCATCACAGTATTCTAATTATGTAATTTTAAAAGTCCGTGCTGTTTGGGGATTTCAGGAAATACTACTTTGCAGACAGCTTGCTAATTACCAAAATTTAAAGGAATGTAAGAAAAGACAGCTGGAGGACCTATACTTTTGGACAGCCAGAATACATGGCAGGCAGGACTCCTGCCACAGCTCCCAAGTCTGCGATATGACAGGAACTTGGAGAGCTCTTGGTCCATTAACTCCAGAAGAGAAATTCCTTCCTGTCTCTAGAGGAACAATAGTCATGTTAGTTGTCACAAATACTGTCTTTTAAAATTGTTGTGCATATTCATACATACTAACATTAGTTAATATTATTTTTGAGAATGACTGATATGGAAGTTGTCGTGGGTTGGGTTTGTTAGGTTTTTTTGTTTGTTTTGGGTTTTTGGGGGTTAGTGGGTTTTTTTGTTTTTTGTTTGTTTTTTTTTTTTAAATATAGCATGTGTTAGCATAATTACAGAATTATTTCCTGGAGGTAATTTGTGTTGTAATTTCTGACGTGTTTCTGTCACAGAGTTCTCAGTACAGGAAAGTCTTAGAGTCTGTATTGGTGTAATAATAAAAGAAGGTGTAGAACAGAGAAGGGAGGGAGTGAGCATATAACCACTGCATAAATCCCATAAGGAGTAGTCTTCAATTTAAGTGGTGCAGTAGTGAGCCCACCTTGTCCTCATCTTTGCTACAGATTCCTCTGTTGTTGCCATCCAGAGAGGAACTGCAATTTTCCCAGCCTAGAAGCCTTAAAATACTGCTAATAACCCATCATTCCGATGTCAGGAAAGCCATGATCATTCTAAGTATGGCTAATGTGCAATTACACGGAAGATGCCCTCCTTAAACAATCCTTTTTAACTTCTCACAACATAGAGAGGGCAAATCATGTGGCGCCAAGTTGTAGAGATCAAAGGGCCATGGTAGGAGCAAAGATTCTAAAGTGCCAATAATATCAGAAAACGGGGAATGCACAAAAATGAGCAACTTCTCCACGGGTGTTCTTGGAAGGTGTATTTTTCATTCCTCTGGAGATATCTGGGTTATTTTTTAAAAAAGCTGTGTTGAAGTATGTATTCTCAAAGCTACGATTCACTGAAGAAGATTTGGGATACAACTAAATAAAATATGGGCTAGGGTAGGTATGTGTACATCCTCACTTATAGAAAAAAAATGTCTGGCCTATTTGATGAGGTGCTTATATATGTTTACGTGGAGAGATATATATCCACACACAAGTGTGAGATATGCACACACAAGTGTGTGTGCTTGTGTAGTATTTTTAAATATACATATATAGTTGTCAGCTCTGTCTGAGTATCTTATAACAATTATTCTAATACTTGAAGTGACAATCTACTCGAGAGGGGGCAGCGGGCAAGGGTGTAAATCTGAAACGTAACAGAACCTGAATGACCCCCCTGACTCTTCAGATGGTATTTGCTGGAAGCGAGTACATAAAGAACAAGGGAAAGATTTACACTCTTACTGTCATTCTCAGACACACACACACATATACAGGGGAAGAAAAAGAAACTCTTTATTTGTGAACTTTCTGAATAAGGTAAGAGTGTTCTCATAAAAGCAGGATTTTTAAAAGGGAATTGTTGAAAATGGCCTAAGAATAAAACTTTTGAACGCTGTCTCCTTTTTTTCCTTGGTATGAATAAAAGCTCTAGCCTTTAACCTTTTCCAGTCTTTCAATTCATTTTCTGAAGAGATTTACATGAGAGATGTTCTTTTTTGCTTGAGTTGTTTGATATAGGTGATGATCATGTAAGTGCAAGGGCCTATCTTTCTCAGGATCTTGGACCTCAGCACTGAGCTAAAAGCTTGCTCTCAGCAGTGGATAGCAGATGAAAACACATCTGGCCTCCTTCAAATGTTTTTTCCCTGGAAGTTTTAGCATTTCAGGGCTAATGCTCTACTAGTTGGGTGCCTCCAAACTCTTGCCTTCAGATAAAACTGTAAGAGGTTGTACAGTACCCTGGGCAATCCTAAGAGGACATCTGCCAGTGTGAAGTAGTTGCCTGGGGGCTGAGCTTCATCAGTCAGGATGTCTGCAGTAGTCTGTGTCCCTTCTCTCTTTCTATATATGCAAGTGGGTTTTGTTCAGGCATTTATAGAGATGAGGACAGGAACATTCTTTAAATGGGTGACTTCTAGGGAAAGACAATTTCTGAAGTGAAGAGTCCTATTGTTTGAGTAAATTCTTGCCCTGTGCGTCTCTCTTGGAAGCTGGCTCAATACTGAAGCATAGTAATTCAAGGAGCGGCATGCTTGTAGTTGGAATTTAATCAATCCCCATCACTTCCATATATTAGAGATTTTGGGACTTCTTTTATGTGAATAAGTAATAATAGACTAGGCAAATTCTGGCCTTCCTGAAGTTGATGATAAAAAAAAATAAATAAACCCCCTTCCATTTACTAGGTCCTAGGTCTAGGATTTAATTCATTGGCCCTAATGGATATTTTTTTTTCAAATTCCAGTTAAATTAATTTTTCTGCTTGTTGCATGCTTATCTTGCAGCTTGACCATTTCTGTCTTTGTTGTCAGTCAAGGCTTGCTTTCCAAAATTTATTCCATGTTATTGCCTCTTCAGCAGGAGGAATTATTTAACTGTTAGGAGGAGCAGTTCAGCAATCTCACCATGTTTCCCCATGCCTTGCACAATGACTGCCTTACATTTTATTCTCATCTTTCCTCCTCAACTCTCACCTGTTATTTCAAGTGATTGCCAAAGGGGTTTTTTTGTTCTGCTGTCTGGGCTAGTAGCAGCAGGGACCACCGATCTGACAGCGTCTACTACTGTATTTTGTCAAGCTTGCTCTGAATGCTGTGATAAGAACAAATAGTTTCTGAACCTACCTGTGACACCTGAGTTAAAAAGGACTCTCCCCCTCCCCCATTATGATCATCTGCTCTAATAAAAACCTTTTCTCAATAAATCTTGTTTTACTAGAAATGCACAGACATAGGGACTGGAAAGCACGCAGAAGTTAATTTTCAGAAAGACAGGAATGGAGACTGCAGCAACCTCCTCTGACAATTGTATTAGAGTTTATTTATGTATGTAGATATGAGCCACAATATCCGATTTAATAAAATAATGTCTGCAATTTCTGCACATTTGGGTCACATTGACCCATCTTAAATTATCAATTTTTACTTTTCTATTCTGAATAAGCCCTGATGTTTCAATTAATTTAATCCAGTTAATCTAGCCAACAGCTTTATTCTTTGGTAACATACTCTTTTGATCTTTTTTTGACCTTGTCCTCATTTTTCTTTTCCTGATGTCATCCTGCTTTCCTGACTTAAATTTTATCAGTTAATTCATTTTCTTCAGAAAATACAAATTTCAATACAAATACATATTCAGTAGTCAAATATATGGTCACATTCTAGAAATAATTTACTTCCTTTCATGCCACTTGTTAGAATTGTTGTGTTGTTGTATTACTTCTGATATATTTGTGTAAAGCTTAATACATGTAAACATGAATAAATAGCAATAAACAGGGACATCTAATTTATTTCTCATGAGTGTAAAAAAATAGAATAAATCAGAAATTCTGCTCTTCTGAGCTAGGTACTGCAGTGTTACGAATATATCCTTGGAAAGCTGTGAAAATAGAAATTCTGTATTTTATATGCTGTAATTCTAAAATTGTCACTCCTACAGCTTCCTTGCTGAAAAGAAATTCAACTTTTGGATAATAGAAGAACTCTGTGTAGGCCAAGTACTGTTGCATTACAGTGCCCCTTTCTACTTAGGTTTAGAAGACTCAGAACAGTGCAAATAGTCTGCAAGTTTATCTGGTGATTATTTTACAAGGAATGACAGATTTGCTGAGCCTTAGCAGTGTGCAGATTTCTAAAAGCTGACACGGCTTTACCGGTTAGTTCTTCTGCAGGCACAAGTTCCTACTTAAAACTTGTTTGTTTTGTGTTTTTGGAAGGTGTGGGAATGTTAAGTATAATGTAGGAAAAGCTGATGCCTGATAAGTGCTCTTACTTAGACCTCATTTAAAAAATCAACAAGGGTTGCTTTGTCCAGTTCCCTGAAAATGGAAAAGAAGGAATGAAGAGAGGTGCCCAAGAGGTTTTGAACAGGTGATTACCTCGTGAGGTACAGGAGCTCATGGAAAAGGCAGAAGCAGAATCGGTGAATGTCCTCGGAAGCCCAACAGCTCCCTGTTTTTCAGACTGGTTTCTCATTGCTTCTCTCTCCCTCTAGGAGCCCAGGAACCTTAGAACCAGAGCTCCTCTATGTATCTTGTTCCTGTTCTTGAACGTGTTGGGCTATTCAGGTAGAGAACTGTGTCTGAGGTTGCATTGTTGACCAGCTGTTAATCAATTAAAACGTTCATTCACAATACAGTTTTAGAGTGACAGCAAATGAGATGTACTACACAAAATTACATTCCAGTAATTCTCCCTGCTGACTAACATCTCTTTTTTCCGTGTCTCTGGGTCCTGGTTACTCCACTGTTACTTTGATACTTTTGCTGGTGTAAACAAAACTTTCATGTTGAATAGCGGTTTGTGTGCTTTCATGGAGAGAAAACGCACAATGCTGATGTATATCCAATCCCCACGGCTCCGACATAGTCTCATAAATAGGCATTAAGCCCTATTTATGCCTATTCATCCCTGTTCATTGACATGGAATATAAGAATGTGCTGGTCCTGCTATTTTTCTGTGTTATAATTACACTGAACAACTCTTGAGTTACAACCCAGTGTGATGTGGTCTGTGTGGGAAATAGGACTCCAGGGATGCTGTTTTATTGACCAAGCGGCATTGACATTTGGAATGCTGAGGTGGGATACAGACGGATTTCTGTGGAATGAGGATGGATACCCCAGCTTGGTATCTGTCTGCTGGTTTTCTTTGGGTCCAGTTCAGCATTCAGTGATTGAGCAAAGCTCCAACTGACTTCAATGAAGAGGTTAACCTGAGTACCCACTAGGGTAGTAAGTCATTTTAAGGTGTTAACATCACAATCTGCATGTGAAGGTAAAATCTGTTTTCATATAGGACCCAACAAACCCATGGACTGTTCCCAGGCTACTTGGGTCAAAGTCCCCATAGGTTCCTGCCACCCAAGATGGGTATTGTTTGAGTCCTGGAGGAGGAGAATTCTGCCAGTACCGATAACTGGGACTTGTCTGTCCAATTAATAATCAGGGAAAAAAAATGCAAATATAAAGGGGAACTGGTAGTGATCCTACTATTATAGCATTAAATATTTTGTAGCATAAGAGCACTAAGTCAGACTTCACTAGAGCATTTGAAATTAGGACCTCTTAAAAAAAAATATAGCAGTTGGAGAGAAAAAAAAAAAGCTTCAAAGCTGCTTTTTCTCCCCCTTGGAAACCTGCTGGTGTTAGGATAAAATGAATAGAGAAAAGAGAAAGGTTTGCCTTCTAATAAAGCATCTGTTGCCCACTTTGAACATTTCTTACTTCTTTGTGAGTGTGTCTCTTCAGTTATGGCGACTACTGACAATGAAGAACAGAGGTATAGAAAAAGACAATACCTGTTATATAGCCAATATTTCTGATTTCATGTTACTTTGAACAGAATCTTCATTTGACCACATGCTGTGTCCAAAAGGAATTTCTTTGTTGGCTGATCCAAAGATGCCGTAAGATGCTCAAAAAAGTAAACTGCAGGAATCTGTTCAATCAGAAAGATAAAAACAAATCTTACAATTCATTCAGTGCACTGCTATCACTTTTAACTTCAGCCTAGTTTGGCATGCTGCATAAAAACTGAATTCAAATTACTTGTGCTTTTTTCCCCTTTCTTTTAATGTTGTTAATTCTGGTCATGAGCTATAGATTTCCTTCATCTTGGAAATAAAAGGTAATAAAATAAACAACTCCACAGAGATTCAAAATGTGAGAAGGAACTAGGGGTGCTTGTACATGGCTGGATTGTTTAGAAACCCCCGGACGGTTATTGTTGCCACTGAATTTTAGCTGCTGTAACCAAGCTTTGTGAGGGCTGTCCTTCACGAAAGATTTGCAGCCTTTCTTTCACAGCAGGAGGTTCTCAGATTTGGCTGAGGTGCTCACCTGGGTGATTCAGCAACATTTTGGCCAGACCTCAGACACTTCTTTTTTTGGCGTCTTCTGTGAAGGCTTACGATTCATGGCCAAAACAGGAGGAGATTGTATTCTAAAGGCTGCCTTCATCTCTTCCCAGTCAGCTTTTGTCCTGCTTGTGATGGATAGACTGCTCGTGACTGACCATTGAAGCATTTAGCAAAGGCAAAGTAATGATATTTAATCATAAAGTCAGACTTAATTCAACTGACTTTAATTAAAAAAAAAAAAAAAAGAAAAAGAAAAAAAGCTAATCTGCCTTCAGTTCTTCATTTTAAATGGCTATGGGAAAATACAAAGTTTAGAACAGATAAATGTTTGGATCTTTGAATTATTTAGAGTAGATAAGATTGCAATGCTTTTTTAGGTGCTTTAAAGCTCTCAAGACTTTCTCCTCAGATTCCGTCCTACTTCAGCCTCAAATTGATTATAGAATTTGAAGAAAAACTCTTACAGGTTGTGTGTGTTTGTTCTTAAAATATGCATGCTTTTTTTTGAAAATCACACTGCTCCAGAATGGAAGCAAGGAACCTCTGGATCTGGGCATAACTCACTCAAGGGTTGTAAGGTACTCTGTTCAACAAGGATGGGTTTAATGACTCTGATTTAGTTAATGACAGAATTCCTGTATGGCTGAGTTGAACAGATGCTCCGAGATGCTCATGTAGTGCAATAATGAGAGTCTTTAGCACACGGGTGTAATATTACAGTTGAATTTTGTTGTGACCACAGTCTAGTACTGTTGGTCACGTGAACTATGATATTGGATTTTTAAATATTCCAGCTAGTTTTAATTTCTCACTTGCAATGTTTCAACATGAGAAATGTAGCATGCTTTTGGAAGAAGTTAATGCAGGTTATACAGAAATTATGTCTATCAGACACTTTATGGTATTTCTGTGAAGCCTTGTAGTGGTAAAGAGAAAATAAGACGTGCCTGTATCTTGCAAATGTTACAAATAATTGGTTCTATATAGGTGGAAACTGAGTTTGATTTTGACATCAGTATGGTTCATACCACAACACAATACAAAGAATTGGTGTACAAAATCAAACATGCCATTGATCAAATTTAGCATCAGACACAGCACAGGATTTTGCAAGAAATAGTCTCATCATGTGATCCTACTCCGAACTCGATAGGAAAGCTCAGTGTTAATGGAGCGGGGCTGAGTCCTTGCAGAATAACCTCTTCCTTCAGAGAAAAGTCTCTCTGTAACCCTTCCTTTAACAGCAGATAGCCTAGAAACAGACTCAGGAGGACTTAGATCCCTTCTGATAATAACTTCCTTATTTTATAATGATGTTGTTGTAAATATTGAATCCCTTTTTAAATCTCATTCACGTCTCAGACTCAAATTTGTTATTTTGCAATGAGTTCCATAGGTTCAACAACTGCTTTGTTAAACGTTTCCTTTCACTGGTGTTACGCCGTTGCTTTTTAATTCACTTTACCTTTGTATGTATTCTAAAAGAGAGCAAACAAAAATTCAATCTGTTACCCATATCCTTCATTACTGACAAGTATCTTTTTAGGTCACCTCTCTCATTTCCTCCACAAAATAGGAGGATTTCCCTGAGTCCCAAGTAAGTTTACCTGGGAAAAAATATGTGTCTGCTTCCAGAAGTTTAGGAGAAATCAAAAGAATAGTCTGAAAATGGAGTTTCTAGAATATTTTCTGTTCATTCTCTAATATCCTTAAATCTCTTCTTTTGTTTCTCCCTGGAAAGTTAAAATACCAATTACAAAAGCCCTGGAGTCACTAAGGAGCAATTCATCCTCTTCACATAGGTCTTTGAGAAAAGTCTAGAAGATCCTGGCCCTTTAAGAAAAGGTGACACAGACTTTGGAAACACAGGTTTGTTCATGGCATACCAAATAGGTCGATGAACTCGGCCCCTGTATGAGCTTCTCTAGAGAGTTCTTTAGTTTGGTATGGCAGAAACATTCAGGTTCTTCTGTGAAGCTGACCAGGCTCGCCTTGGGAAGGGGAAGGGTGGGAGGATTTCTGCCTATTACTGGCCAGGTTTGACTAGAGTCCCTTCCTTTCACTGCTACGGTGCATTTCAAATGAGGGCACAGCAGATACTCCTATTTTATCATTAGCGAATTACCTCTAGGCTGGCCACACTCTGTCTCCTTTGAATTCCTTGGTCCACAGCCACTGCCAGCGCTCCTGAGGGGTTTACTCTTTGAATTACGCATTCCTTCTCTCAAGTCATCAATAATGTTACTCAGAGCAGATGTATGTGCTGTAATTGATTAGTTATCTCTTCATGGCAAATAGCAGAGTTTGTGATCGAATAGCAGGTTCATAGATTCTCTTGATCAAAGCATTAGAATCTGATTATGCCTCCATCCTTTGAAGTGGATCAGCACTCAAGTAATTCAATTATCTTCGTTCTGGAGAATTCATCTTGAAAGGAGGTCATTTGCTCAGGTACAAAGTGGTGGAAGTTACTGTCTCCATAATGACCCATCAGGTGACTTTATGTCTGCCTCAGAAAGAGAGGAATATGTGAAGGTTATTTACTGTATCTGAGAGGTGAAGATGTGATCTTTTTCTTATTATTGTAGATTAAATAGTTATGATAATTTCTCTAAAATGGATTCTGTATTATATTCATCTGCATCTCACCCTTACTACACTTCTAGGAAACAGGCAATAGTTCCCAAATTTAAACTTAAACTGTAGTAGGACTTTTTAGAATGCTGTACAAACTCAAATTTTTACATATACTTGCTTATCAGCCAAATTATTAACTCTAATCCTCATAATTCTGGATTAAAGTCCATTTTTCAAGCCAGGCATCATTCTTCTTTTTTTTTTTTTTTTTTTTTTTCCCTTGAAAGTTTCCAAGGGATATCCAGCAATCCAAGAATAATTTTTCCACACTTTTTCTTTTCCAGGAGTGTCTCAACATTTCTTACGTCATTATTAAAATAGATCAACATTTCTCATTAGTTACCAGAAGAACATTAATACAAAAAAATGAAAAGTGTTACCAAATACTACTTTAAAGCTGAGAATTCATGATAAAAGCAATGGAAAAAAAAATAAAAGACATTTTTAACTTGAGCACTTTTAAAGATTAGAATGATGTTATTAATTTCCTTCTTAAACATGAACTTCTTAGTGTTGTTTATACTGTAGATCTGTAGGAAGTTTGCAGCACGTTTCCCCAGTGCAATGGGCAGGCTCTTCACACCAGGCCTAGAGAAGATCCTGTTCATACTGAAATCTTTCTTCAGTAAAGAGACAGAAGATGGAAGTGGTGCATAATTGCTCTGTAGCATGACAGAGCACCAGGAAGACTCCAAGTGGGTGGAAAAGATTTTTCCTCAAATGTGGAGATAATATAAAAATAAGCTAAACCAAAATAATTACTTTGTCCTTTTTGTTTTGCAACAGCCCTGCTAAAATCTTTCCTTTCTTCTTCTCAATATGTAGATCAAACAGTAGAAGGACTTTTTTTCTCTTTAGCTTGAGTCTGATGGTTGTAGGAGCTGACAAACATTGCAGGGCTAAAAGTTAACATGAAGGTTGAATGAGTGAAAAGAAGTCAGATGAAGAAAATGGAAAACTCAGACTTTTAAAACAACTATAAAAGTGTCAGCCTCTATCTGTGGCATGTAGAATATTTGAAGGGGGGTGGGGGGATTAGATAATCCTTTATTCTTTATTTCTTTATTTCTTTATTTTTTTTTGGATTTGCTTGGATTAATTCCATAGCCAGAATAATGCCCCCTACAGGGGGGCTTCCAGTTAGGAGTCTCCACCTCAGTGTTTTCTTTCCTGTCTTTACCCATCAAGATATGTCTCACGAGGGAAAAAAAAAAAAAAAGAAAGATGTGAATGTATCATAACAATTATAAATAAGTTCTCTTACAAATTCTTTGCTATTACTGGATGTTAGGGAACATGTGATGACAACTGTGCCTGAAGTGGTGGCGTACATGATACGGCTTTGGAGTTAGCTTGAGTTATGTGAGGTTTTACTGTGGATCTCGTACCATCCTCTGCTGGTGGATGTCAGTCTCCGTTGGTAAATCTGTCCACAGCAGAGGCCAAGATGGTCCCCAGATACAATATTTGTAAGAACTGACAAATCCTGCCAAGTACGTGTTTCTAGCCAGAAAGCAGAGTGATAAAAATGGAGATAGCTGAAGGAAAATGAAAAATAGCCAGCCTTTGAGGGTTTTAAAGGGAGCAGTCTCCTTAGGACCATGTGGAATTTCTGAAAGAATTCTTCAGGCCTCTTGCTGTGAAGAAATGCCTTTTTTTGTGAAAAGGAAGGCAGGCCCACAAAAGTATATTGAGGATGTAACATCTCTTTCTTCTCTCTTCAGCTGGTGTCACTTGTGTCTCCTCCTTGCTCTTTAGGCTCCTCCATGTTTGCCTGCCTGTGGCCCCTTTGAGATACTCTCTGGGATAAGACATATTTCTCTATACGTTTTTGATGGAAATTTTCAATTGGCTTGAAACAAAGACTTCTGGCTCCTTGCTCTGGCTTCTTTTTTGCACATTAATCCAGGTGACCAAAAAGACTAGCCCAACCTAGTTAAGACTTCCAAAACCTTCTATAATTTCATAATCTTATCTGCCGGAGAGATACTTCAGCCCAAAAGAAGAGTTCAGGCATCCTTTAACAAAGCAAACACAATTTCAAACCACTTTTCCCCCTTCTACTGCAAGGACAGTCTGAAAGCTGTCTTTGTTCATAGCAAAGGAGGTAAATTTTGTGTTTAACTACTGTAAAATCTGGGAGCAAGCAATTCATGCCATCATTAAAATCCTTGAAGTGATTTCTTGGGCTTGAGGGCTGAAGATACATTTATTCCCAAGAGTGGGCATAAGTATTTATATGAAAACTTTTGCCCCTGTTCCCTTGCGGTGGTCCCTTTGGGCTGTGTGTTTCTACTGCATTGACCTGTGCCAGACCTCATTTAATTTGCTGATGTCTGTCTGTTCTGTAAAATGAGTAAGACAAGGCAGGACTGCCTGTTCTGGGATGTCTCTAAAGCACCTACTGCGGTAGGAGCGTAGGCTTTGGCTGAGTTTTCTAGATGCTAACACACTATTATTAATGATAATAATGAAGATAAGATACTAATTAGTAGTCTGCATTTTGCCATTGAGGTTGAATAGAATGCTCTTCTCTAGGAAGTACATTGTGTGGGAACTGCAAAATGAGACTTCATTTTTTTGACTGTATGCAGCAGAGGTCAAGCTCTGTTAGCCTGTTGAGACAATACCTCATCTTCCATTACAAACACCTCCTATGAAGTAATAATATGTTGCTTTGGCACAGTTGACCTAATTTAATTATGACTTTTCTACTCAGCTGAATCTCCTGATCGTATTTTTCTCACAATGCCCATACTGTGAGAGTTCCAGACTTACTGCTAAAGCAAGTGTCCGTTAACTTGCTTATTTGATTTTTAAGTCCATGGCTGTATGTTATACAAACCCATATAAAGTGTTTTGAAAGGGAAAACTATAGTCATGAAGAAAAATAATAAATTACTTAACTGTTTCTTCTACTGCTGCGGAAGGTGTAAAGTTTAGTATAATGAAGATGGTAGTTGCATTACAGTATGGGTGCAACCATGGAGTTATTTCATTGATAGCCATGGGATGCTGATAAAATGTAGACGTGAATGCTGGAGCAGTAGCCAAGCAATGAGGAAGTTAAGTGGATGAGACTGTTGGAACAGAAAATGAAATCATTAAATGTAGGTGTCAGGTTTTTGACGTGTGACTGTGACTTTAGGGAGTTTTGCAACTGATAATCCAAAGAGGAAAAAAGAGACATCCTATTAGAAGAAAAAAGTTTTCAAACTTTGCAGACCAAAAATACAAGCCGTTCAAACAAACCACTGAAAACGCTGTTCCAGTTCCCATGGGGTGTACTTTTTGACTCGATGTGGTTTGCAGGGGGTTAGTGACGGAGTGGCTCTGACTGACCCGTTGGAGGTGCCTGAGCAGCTGGAGTAATGCCGCACCTGCCGTGCCGACAGGGCTCGGGAGCCCTGGCTGATAGGGGAATGAAATAGACTCTTAATTCTCTTCTCCTCTCTCTCTCTCTCTCACACACACACAGACACACAAAAACTTTGAGTCATTAGTGGACTGCCTGCTGTAGAGATCTCTGGGCTCTACACAATCTGGCAGTCTCTCTGTCACTGGAAAGGAGGTCTAAATCAAATCACAGCAGAGAAGAAAAAATTCTCTTATGAGAGCTGTCACCGTGCTTTTAAAGATGGCTAGGATTTGAAGGGGGGAAAAAAAGTATATAGAAAGAATGTATTTCCATAATCCAGCAAACTTTTTCTAGCTTGAAATATTTTATCACTGTACAGGCAGTTTTCTTGTCTCCTTGGTCTCCGTGCCCTTGTATGCGACTTTGCACACCATGGTGTGAGGGACCACAGTAACCTCAATCCATCCCATCCATGGGAGAGACAGTAGCCCCTGACTGTGATAACTCCTGTGAGCAACTTCTGCAATTAAATAATGTTATGTTGATATCGATTATAAATGTTATAAATATACATCGCTTCCCAACTAAATGTTGTCTTAGGTTTTCCAGAAAAGACAGAGCTTTGGATCTGATAGGAGCTTTGGTATGTCTCTGTTCTGTATTCCATTTAAAAATACTTATAATAAAGAACTTCTAATTATCTTGAACTCAGCACTGCAGCTGGACTCCAGTAAAGATTTGAATTGTATCTCTAGCATGGTGAAATGTGTTGAGTTTTGTGTAAGACATTTTGCCAATATCATGTCTACACCTGTTGGTCAGGAATGTGCAAGTCTTCTTGTGTCTTTGTTTCATCAGACTGAAATTGCTGAAATTTGTTTTTCCCTTTGTCTCTCTACATGTGAAGACTAAAATAAAAAGGCAAAGGAACCCACTGGGCTCTGGTGCCAGGCTGTGCTGCTGGAAGCCCCTCTGGCACCAGGCAGAGGGAGCATCCAGCTCAGGTTCTTGCCCTTTTGGCGAATCAGATCGCTATTAATGGAGATAAATTTTTCCTGATATGGAGATGCGTGTAGCAGCTCGGTTAGGAGTTTGTCTTTCACTGTGCTCTGTTCCTGTCACTGTCAAGTGACATCTGAAATACATCTGTGATCTCTTCTTCCTTGTGTGAATATTCGGTATGTAATATGTGCTTTGACTTCTACAAACTCCAGTTGCTTTCTAGAATTACAGCCTACAGGAAATTTCCAATCCAAATTGCTTAATTTCAAAATTAAGTTGTCTACTAATTGATAAAGCATCCCTTGTGTCCTTTTGAAAAAGTCAGGCTCTAGAAGATGGAGGAAATGAAAACTCCAGTGTGACAGCAATTCCACCCAAGCCGTATGATTAACGTGCTGGGATGGATTCTCAGCTGTGCTGAGTTTGGCCTTGGTGAAGCTGAGCAGAGCCAGAGAGAGGGGTGGCACCGAGCCACCTTTCCAGCCCTTTGATCCTGGGCCAGCCAGGGGCAGAGCTGGCTGTCTGCAGACTTGAAAGCAGCCTAAGAGGTGTTTTAAACTGTGCAGTTATAATGAGGAGGTAGGGGCTGCTCGCCCAGGTTGCTACCCCAGCTCCGCTCCACTGCTATCCTGGGCATTGCTCTCTCCTCCTCCCCAACCCGGTTTGTGACCCTGTCACTTGTCACCAGGAATCCTCACTGCGTCTTTACAGTTACTGCTTTTAGAAGGAAAAAAGTGACCCAAGTCAGAGACAAAAATATTGCCTCTTACACTTGCAAATATAAGGAAATATCTCTTTCACCAGTACATTAATCTTACTTTGGAACAAACCTATTTTTAATTATTCACCTTGATTTCAATGTCTGAATCCTTTCTATGACATCTTACTATTTGTCTTGAATATTTTATTTTTCAAATTTTTATTTACTATAAGTGTTTATCATTATAGGTATTTGAGGAAATTACATTTGCATTTTTGGAAAGCATTTGTGTATTGGAAAAACAGATGTTTCCTGGATTACAGAAACCGCTTGTATTTTGGAGCAAAAATGTTTAATTTGTTTCTTAAATCTGTGCAATGTTACTTCCCCACCGGGATTTTATTTTGTGGTCATTTTGTAGTAGTCATAATTCTGAGAAAATATTCTTTCTGTTAATTGTGTTCATAGATTGTGAACTGTTAGAGATGGATGCATTTATGACAAAAATACCCTTCAGACTCTTCTGTTGCTGAGATGCAATTTTCTGGATTTTAAATTTTCAATCTGTTCCATTAAAATTTTTCTTTTCAAAGGTAAGAGTTATTTAAAATCTAAGGCTTGCTACTTGCTGCTACCGGTGTGCTCTTTGAACTAGGTTGTCTAGATTTTTCCCTTTGGATGAGGCCTTTATGGAAGGAGGGACAGATGATCTTGTGTATCTGCCCAGTGTGTGGTTTCTGAAACATCTGGTGCTGGCTCTGTTGGAGACAGAGAAGAGAGGGGACAGGGAAGGGGGGAGCGGGGGGAAAGCATTCTTTTGGAAAAACTACTTTTTCTCTTTTTTGTTTATTTTAAAACCTTACTTCGAAGATTTTGAGATTGCTCTAGTTCTGAAATTCCTGCCTTTTTCTCCAGTTGATAGTAGTGAGTTATTTTGTCCTCATAATAAGTGTAAAAATAATACAAAACAAACGAGAACTCTGTGGTGCACTGCTCCTGAAATAATGCTCTCTGGTGATCAAACTAGCAAACCAGTGATCAAATTAGCAAACTCTGCATCTTAGCACATACCTGTACTTAACTTGTGCATTTGTAAATTAAGACTGCCCTGCCTTGCAGTTTTAATGTTCCATTATCCTATTTATTTTTTAGAGCTCACTGAAGGAAAAAAAACACCTCAGTTTGGGGAGTCAAAGAATTTTTATTTTTTTTTTAATATGGCCATTTAAGTCCTAAATATTTGCTCAGCTGTAATATTTTGCTAATTATTTTCAAGGTTTTGTTTTTAAAAACTACGTTTATATTGCAAAACGCCTTTATTTCACCAGATGCCATCCCAACACCTTTCAAAGACTGTGTAAAATGCCCACTGGCTCTGCTGCAAGAGCGGTTCTGTTCAGTCCACGCTTCGTGCAGTGTGAATGCCTGATGCCCGCTCTGTCTCCGTGGGCGTGGATGCGCTGCACAATATACTGCCCCCCCTTCCAGCAGCAGAGGTGCTGCTCCCACCCCAGCACAGGCTGTATGAGATGCCATCATGGCACGGCCTCGCTTTCTCTTGTCTAGAATACAGCCATCATGGTTTAGATGTCTGAAAAGTTTATGTCTTCATCTGGGAAAAGCAATGTGTTTCTCTAATCTTTTTTCAATCTCTCAATATATAGAATCATGGAGTGGTTGGAAGGGACCTTAAAGATCATTGAGTTCCAACCCCCCTGCCCTGGTCAGGGACACTTCCCACCAAACCAGGTTGCNTCTTCATAGGAGAGGTGCTCCACCCCTCTGATCATCTTTGTGGCCCTCTGCTGGACCCGTTCCAACAGGTCCATGTTCTTTCTGTGTTGAGGACTCCAGAGCTGGACACAGTCCTCCAGGTGGGATCTCACAAGTGCAGAGTAGAGGGGCAGAATCACTTCCCGTGACCTGCTGGCCACATTTCTTTTGATGCAGCCCAGGATGGGGTTGGCCTTCTGGGCTGCCAGTGCACACTGACGGCTCAGGTGGAGCTTCTCATCCACGAGCACTCCCAAGTTCTTCTCCTCAGGGCTGCTCTCCAGCCCAACCTGTATTTGTGCCTGGGATTGCCACGTCCCAGGTGCAGGACCCTGCATTTGGTGTGGTTGAACTTCCTGCAATTTGCAATCCCCTCCAGGTCCTTCTGGATGGCGTCCCTTCCCTCCAGCGTGTAAACCTCACTGGTGTCATCAGCAAACTTGCTGAGGGTGCATTCTATCCCACTATCCATTTCTCCAACAAAGATGTGGTTAGCTGTGTGATGGAGAAGGGATAGTGCTTTGATGCTTTAGAGCTGGGGCATCAAATCTGGCAGAATCAGAGGTGCTTTCAAATTAACCTTCTTCTGTTCCTATGTAAAAATTACAAGTTATTAACAGCTGAAAAATTGTTTATAAGTTAAATTCTCATCTCTTTCTTCCTAAATGGTCCAGAGTTTTGAAAGCAGATTTGGAGGTTTGGAAAGGCAAGACAGCACAGCCATAGGGATGCGCGGATAAAAGCAGGACAGGGAACTTCAGAGAAGACTGTCACCCAGAGAGCAGCGTTGTGGAGGGAGGAGATGGAGTTCCAAGGGAGCATATAGGCTGGGGATGGGCAAGAGAGACTTTAGCTCCTCTAACCAATGATGCAGAAGCTCTGTGGTAACCAGTCCTGACCCAGCTTTAGCCCCAGCCCTGGCCTGTTCTCTCCCTTAGAGAAAATGCCTTTTGTTCATTGTCAGCAAAAACTGTCAGAGTGTGTTCACAAGGGAGCACCATCCATGCTTCCATGACTGGAAGCCCTTTCATGCCCTTTCTGCTCTATTTCCATCACTATTTTATGAATATCTTTTCCTTCATGACTCTTTACAATTTCTAGTGATGTTAGTGGACAAAAAAATTTTCCTCTGGGTTTTTTTTGTGTGTGTTTTGGTTTGGTTTTTTGTTTTCTTGCTTGGTTGGTGTGTGTGTGTGTGTGTGTGTTTTGTTGTTGTTTTTTGTTGTTTTGCTTTGGTTTTGTTCTGTTTGTTTTGTTGGGTTTTTTTTAATCAGGCTCCGGTGGGAAACCGTAAAGGGCCTAATTCCAATATCAGGATTTGAGAATACTTGGTACTTAAAAGAATCAAGACCTTAGAAAAATTACTTCTCATAGTAGTAGTAAAGCTGACCTAGAATATTTCTGAAAGAAAGTCTTTTCTGTGAGATATTAAGCTAACAAGATGTGTTAAACTCATGTGTCACGCTTTGAAAGCTTGAGAGTTTAGAAGTAGGAAGCTCTGTAAATTCACAAGAAAGATGAAAAAGGAGAGAAACAGAGGAACAAGAGGGGAAGGGGAATGTAAGGCAGTTTTTCCTAACCCTCTGTGACCAAGGCAGGCTCAGAAAGTTACAGCCTCTTGGATTGATAGGAACAGTTGGCAGTTATTTTACTCAAGTGAGTAAGATTTTAAAAATGGGAAAAATAATGAAGAGCTGCATGTTAAAGGTTTTTGAAACTTTCCAAGAGCTCTTGTTCTACCAGTTACCTCCCTGTACCTAAGCCAAAATGGCCCATAGTCTCACAGAATGCTATGGGGTTGGAAGGGACCTCTGGAGATCATCTAGTGCAACCCCCTGCCAAAGCAGGTCCACCCAGAACAGGTTGCACAGGAATGTGTCCAGGTGGGTTTGGAATGTCTCTAGAGATGGAGGCCTCCACCACCTGTCTGGGCAGCCTCTTCCAGGGCTCTGCCACTCTCAAAGTGAAGAAGTTCCTCCTTATGTTTAGGTAGAACTTCTTATGTTCAAGTTGGTGCCCATTTCCTCTTGTCTTGTCTTTTGAAAGTTTTCTCTCATGCATCTTCCTAGAAATCTTTAACTCCAAAGTGTAAAGCTGTAAGTATTTTTACAGTGTAAAATTAGTTAATGACTATTTACTACCTGGAACTTTTCATGTCCTATAAAAATGTAATTAGTTTATCTTTGAGCAAATTACAAACCTGTATAAGTCTTGGACTGCAGAATGAATGTTGTTTGTGTATTACAACAGGTATCTTGAATGCTCCTATTCTCTTTTAGCTTTTGGGTGAGTACCTTAAAGAGGAGCAGCAGGTATACTGCAGTGGGAAATAGCTGTGTGGAGGTATTAGAGAAATTGGAGGCTTTCCAAATCATGGTTGCTCACATGCAGTGTGGCTCCGCTCTTTCCAGTAGCATCTTCTTGCTCCAAGCATCCTCCCCAGCACAGGAAAATCCTCTGCCCATTGCCTTGTCTGTCCATGGTGAAAATCTGTCCTGTCTGTCCATTATGTGAGTCAAGAAGGTTGCACTGAGATGAGAGGATCAGCCCTATGATATCGTCATCACTAAGTCCTGAAAATTAATGACATTTTAAATAAATAAAAATTATAACTTTTATTTTCTGGTCTGTGGACTTGCAGGGTATATTTGAGTGACTTTTCTCAGAAACCTCAGAGGCTAGATACTTTCCTTCTTTTGTGATTCTGGTGTTATTAACTGGCCCCAGATATTGTGACTCTAACAAAATAAGTACTGGGAGAGTTGTAACTGTGTCGTTCATGTGGCAAGGTTGGGAAGAGCAATAGGAAGAGACTGGTAGTGAGCTCTTCTCCAAGAGGCAACGCTGACAGCAATTAGGTGTAGCTGAGAGGAGTCAAATGTGGCCATTGAGGATAATGAAGGATAGTTTGGGGTTTCTGTGAGATCACTAACTACAGAGGAATCATCAGATTAAACAGGAGCAAAAGGAAAGTTGGTATCTCATTTTCTGCTTCAATGCCACGTAAAGAGGTGCTTTAAGGGAGCCTTTACAGAATGTGTCTTTGAGAGGCCAAAGTTTACTGTGAAAAGGAGAAAATTGTCTCTAGAATAATTTGCACCTACATAAAATATATTCTGGCTTTGCATGCTTTTTATGGTGAGATCTGAGGGGCTTTATTTGTATGACACCGCCTGTTGCTGGTCTTGCACTGATGAATATGGGGTCTGCTAATGTATGTGAATGGACATACTTGTAGCAAAATGTTCAAAACATAGAGGTTGAAAAAGATGTCATTAGAGTGATGGATTCTCCAGAAAATATTCCCTTTGAGAAAACGTATCATGGTATGTATTCCCCTCTATAAATTGTACTGGTTTGTGGTTTAGAAAAACTGCAGGGAAATTGGATATTAGATTGAGTTTGCTTCCTTGACTGTGAGAAATCCTGACTTATTAGCAAAATTCAAGATGGTATGTGGAAAGTATGGGGAAATCAACAGCCCAGGTCACGGCAGACACACTGTATTTATGTATTTAATGCTTCCTTTTGGACAGTCTTCTTAACATGGCTGGGTTGTATCTGATTACCACAGTGATGTTAAAGAACATGCATGAACTACATACATCAAACTCTTTTTTTGTGTCAAAGCATTTTGAAAAATAGCAGGATATCAGTTAATTCCATGCAAACTGCTGAATTAAATTATACTTCAAATTCAAATCCCTCCCAATGCTGAGGACAGACGGTTGCATTCACTAACGTGCAGGTTTATTGTACTTGAAGAGATTATGATATAAAAACCAATGGGGGCTTCGATTATTAGCATTATTTTATTTATCTGTGGGGAGTGAATCTACATTTATTTTCCAAAATTGCCCCAAGAAGCCTGGCTCAGATTCCCAAACGCTGTCACCTTCATACGTGGAGTGTGCAGATGGGGGAGGTGGCTCTGCAGGAGCTGTGTGGGAAGCACTGGGCACAGCCCTGGGTAGAAGAGCTGCCTGAGTACCTGGGCTCTCAGCACCAGCCCCTGCTCGACACCCGGGCTGCCGGCTGCACTGCCCTGTGAATTATGCACTGTTTATACGCCAGGAAAACCAACTTGCAGTTAAGACTGCACTGACACCACCTAACTCATGCTAGCAGAATCTGGGGCACATTATAAACAGGTTTCTGAGATGAAAGGCCAGCTGTGAACTAGCCATTCTCCCATCAAATCCTTTCAGTCAGTCAATCTCTAATGAGGAACACTAAGGAACATGTTTCCAGCTCTTCTCTGGGTTTGGCCAACTTCTAAAATGAAGCTAATTGTCTACATGTGTGTTGTTCAGCTGAAATTCTGTCAAGAAAACAGTCTGTCTGTCTGGGTTTAAAAGTTAGCTCTGATCCTATAAACCACGTAACTCTAGTTTAAGCTGGAGGTTAAATTCCATTGATATTTAGGTGCATATTCTACTACAGTGCACAAAGGAAAACTAAGCCATTTCATTCAGTCTGAGACTCTGTTGGGTTAATGAAATGCTCTTAAAATAAAGAGTTCACTGATGTATTTGCTGGCGGAGCAATTAACATGATATTGTTTTGAGAATATAGCCTGCAAATCACAGAATCATAGAAGTCTATGATTAGAATAAGTGCTCAGAGTTGACAATTAATACTTCCGTAAGAATGATATCTGCTTATTTGTATGATTGAAAAAAAAAAAAAAAAGGGCTCTTTAATGTATTTGAAAGTGAAAAGGTGTATTTTTTTAACAGCAGTTCTTATGCCTTTTTCCTAAGGGTGGGAAAGATTTCTTTTTAGTGTGCATTATGTCACGGTAGGAGTTGGTTTTCTTTTAGCAACAAGAAGGAAGTTCTAAAAATGAATACAGGTTCACCTGATTCATCACCATAAATTAAAATTGTGACTTGTTCTGCCTGCATTAGCATCTGATTGTTAATGGATTTCTAACAATTACCTTAAAAACAAGTTCTGGAGCTTTTTGCTCTTGATTAATTAACTTTGCATTGTTCAAAGTGGAATGTAATAGAAGTGCATTTAACTATAATTCAAATTCCACAGTAGCCACTCTGGGTCTACAAGTTTGATAGCTTAAGTGACATATTTTGTGCTTTCTTGTTGCCCATAGTTTTTACATGCACTAAGGTTGATTTCTGCCTATGGGAACAAAGTTTTGGAGAGGAATAAAACAGTCTTTTCTTTGCTATTTACTTTAAAGAAGAAAGCTACATAGAGGCTCTGATATTTTGGGAGGCACATGTGGAAAAAACATGTGTAATTGTAGGACTGATCCAGCAGATTGTTTAGCCGTACATCATGGTGTGCCATTCAGGGGAACAATCTGAAGTATCAAACAAGCTCAAGTGTGTGTGAAGGTTCTGTGAAGCAAAAGCAGCTTTATGTATGAAGATGCCCTACTAACATACCCTGTGTGTAATTATGCAGACTATTGCGTGCGTGTCTAAAATGTGCACATTTTCTACTTAATCTGGTCCGATCTACTGTATCCATGAGAACATACAGACATAAAAATATCTTGGTCATTTGCCAGATGTATGGAGCCACTTCATCTCAACACACCAAGTGGATGGAACATCTCTTACAAGGAAAAGCTGAGGGACTTGGGTGTTTTTAGTCTGGAGAAGACCTAGGGGGGATCTGATCAACGCCTACAAATACTTAGTCAGAAGGATGGAACCCGTCTTTTTTTCTGTGGTCCCCAGTGAGAGCACAAAAGGAAATGGGCACAAATTTGAACATAGAAAGTTCCATCCATGTTTAATGAGGAAGAACTTCTTTATTTTGTGGGTGGCAGAGCCCTGGAAGAGGCTGCCCAGGGAGGTGGTGGAATCAGGCATTCAAAACCTGCCTGGACACATTCCTGTGCAACCTGCTCTGGGTAGACCTGCTTTGGCAGGGGGTTGGACTAGATGATCTCCAGAGATCCCTTCCAACCCAATATCATTCTGTGACTCTGTGATCACAGCTAGATTGCATAGGGCTGTAGCAGTGTGATGTATTGTGTGACTAGTGGCCTTCAGTTATTCTCACTTTTATTATAAACTGGAAATTCTTGGAACAAGCTAAATAGCCAAAAGGTGTTTGTCATATGTACAGCGTTTATTTTATTTTTACTTCTTCTATTTTTGATTTTGACTTCATCAAACAGTCTCACAAGGTAAAAGTACTTATTGAAGATGCTGCAAGAATGTTCCTTGTACTTGTGTAACCAGTTCTGTTTGGGTATTTTTGCAGATGGTGCATCAGTGATTCAGGCAGCTTCTTCATGCCTCAAAGTACCTCAGACATCAGTGTACCTTAGACCATGGTGACACACAGCATCCTTGGCCACCTGGAAACAGAAGCATTACAAAGCAGCAGCAGTCGTCTGTTGTTTCTGAGATCAGTGAACTGCAACAAGAAAAGGTAAGAGGAAACTGAGCTGTGAGCAGAGACCTTAAGAAGCAAGTTCCCAGACTTGCTTCTGTTCTATGCAAAGAGCGAGAAAGTGCAAGAGGTGCATTCTGTATCTGCTATGATACGTTAACATAAATGTAAAGGAGACATTAATGCTATTAAGTAACGTTGGTAAGTTGACGCTTAATGTGTCACATCACTCAAAAGTATTACATTAACTTCTATGGAGGTTAAACTAGTTAGATAACTAGTTAGTTAGAGGTTAATCTAGTTAGATAACTAGATACTGTTCCTGTATAGGTGGACCTAAAACCATGATTAGACCATGAAGGTCTGCCTTCTGTAGAGTGCTACCTTAGCCGCTATTCTCAGGAGTGATTTGTTTGCCATGTCATGTGATGTGAGTTCCTGGTTGCACATAAGCTCTCTGTTAACTCCCCGTTCTCCTAAAACATTCCATAATAGTTCTGTGCATTACTGAAATGTCCATCAACACTGGAAAATCTGTGATCAACAGCACTGGGGAATGCTTCTGTTTCACAAAGGAGGCAACTGAAGCACAGGCCAAATCTTACCTGCGTCATTTGATGGCAATGCTAGGAAGAGGAATGATGAGTCTTGACTGTGTTTATTTCACCAAGTTGCAAAAGTTTCTACTGTACATCCCTTTACAACTTGACTGCAACATAGATGTTGCTATAAAGACTTGCCTAATCTATGGAGATCTGTAAGAACAATTTGAGACTCCAATTAGGGAGTTATTCAGTGTCTTCTTATAGTGATTGAAGGAGACATAATGCAGTTGAAAACAGTTACTCACATTTTGAGGACTGCCTATCTAGTTGTTAATATGATCTAATATAAAAGGGGACAAAGAAGCAGACCTTCTATGTGTCTATAGAATGTAAGGTATATAAATTTTGTATTTCGTGTAATACACATGTTAACAATTCCAAAAACTCCAAAAGAATCTGGCAAAAAAATGCTCAGAATAATTCAAGAAACTAACACTGATTCCCTTAAACCTTGGGAGCCTGATTCTGCAAAGCTGAGCCCTTCTCAAAGGTACCAAAGAATTGCAGCTTTTGTGGCTGCTAAGGAGCTTGAATGCACTCAGCAGCACTTCTCTGGATTGGAATTTAGGCCACCAAAAATCATCTGATAGATTACAAGATCCAACAAATGGAAAGGAAGGAGCAAAGCTTAGAAAAAGCAAGTGCGCTGTTTGGGGAAATTCTGTTGTAGCTTTTAATCTGGTGATATATTCAGTTTGGCTGTTGTTCCATTCTGGCCATATTGTGATGAAATGTTTAAACTGACATAGCTGTTTTACTCCCTGGATAATGACTTCAAGAAGCGTTCTGATTTGACAGAAAAAAAA
>VZRU01003879.1:185645-252818 GCA_013398155.1 Pedionomus torquatus | reverse complement strand
GTTCCCAGACTTGCTTCTGTTCTATGCAAAGAGCGAGAAAGTGCAAGAGGTGCATTCTGTATCTGCTATGATACGGTAACATAAATGTAAAGGAGACATTAATGCTATTAAGTAACGTTGGGAAGTTGCCGCTTAATGTGTCACATCACTCAAAAGTATTACATTAACTTCTATGGAGGTTAAACTAGTTAGATAACTAGTTAGTTAGAGGTTAATCTACAAACGCTGTCACATACTGTTCCTGTATAGGTGGACCTAAAACCATGATTAGACCATGAAGGTCTGCCTTCTGTAGAGTGCTACCTTAGCCGCTATTCTCAGGAGTGATTTGTTTGCCATGTCATGTGATGTGAGTTCCTGGTTGCACATAAGCTCTCTGTTAACTCCCCGTTCTCCTAAAACATTCCATAATAGTTCTGTGCATTACTGAAATGTCCATCAACACTGGAAAATCTGTGATCAACAGCACTGGGGAATGCTTCTGTTTCACAAAGGAGGCAACTGAAGCACAGGCCAAATCTTACCTGCGTCATTTGATGGCAATGCTAGGAAGAGGAATGATGAGT
The DNA here is from genome assembly GCA_013398155.1 of Pedionomus torquatus. Taxonomy (NCBI): domain Eukaryota; kingdom Metazoa; phylum Chordata; class Aves; order Charadriiformes; family Pedionomidae; genus Pedionomus; species Pedionomus torquatus. The sequence continues at coordinate 252,252 of VZRU01003879.1, read as the reverse complement.
CTTGACTGTGTTTATTTCACCAAGTTGCAAAAGTTTCTACTGTACATCCCTTTACAACTTGACTGCAACATAGATGTTGCTATAAAGACTTGCCTAATCTATGGAGATCTGTAAGAACAATTTGAGACTCCAATTAGGGAGTTATTCAGTGTCTTCTTATAGTGATTGAAGGAGACATAATGCAGTTGAAAACAGTTACTCACATTTTGAGGACTGCCTATCTAGTTGTTAATACGATCTAATATAAAAGGGGACAAAGAAGCAGACCTTCTATGTGTCTATAGAATGTAAGGTATATAAATTTTGTATTTCGTGTAATACACATGTTAACAATTCCAAAAACTCCAAAAGAATCTGGAAAAAAAATGCTCAGAATAATTCAAGAAACTAACACTGATTCCCTTAAACCTTGGGAGCCTGATTCTGCAAAGCTGAGCCCTTCTCAAAGGTACCAAAGAATTGCAGCTTTTGTGGCTGCTAAGGAGCTTGAATGCACTCAGCAGCACTTCTCTGGATTGGAATTTAGGCCACCAAAAATCATCTGATAGATTACAAGATCCAACAAATGGAAAGGAAGGAGCAAAGCTTAGAAAAAGCAAGTGCGCTGTTTGGGGAAATTCTGTTGTAGCTTTTAATCTGGTGATATATTCAGTTTGGCTGTTGTTCCATTCTGGCCATATTGTGATGAAATGTTTAAACTGACATAGCTGTTTTACTCCCTGGATAATGACTTCAAGAAGCGTTCTGATTTGACAGAAAAAAAACAACAAAAACCAGCCGACACTTACACATTGTATTAAGTGTTTGCGTCTTCACATCAGGTGGGTAAAATACTCAGAAAAGTAAATTCTGACTGGTATGACTGAATTCCTACCTACCATACCTGTACAAGATCGATAGAAACTTTGAAGGTAGGTCTTACGTGGGGTACTTGGAATGTCCAAGTTTCCAAGTAATTGTTTCTTCCTTCCATTGGCTGTGAAAGAGTTAAGTGATAAATATTTGAGCACTTAGACATTGCTTTAAGAACAAAAAGATGGGTCAGAATCAGTGACAGTGTTCTCCTTTTTGAGGTAAAAACCTGTTTTTCTGTGGAAAGCATTAATTTTGTTGACATGACAGCTTAACTAAACTAAAAGCATCTCCCACAGGAATGAAGGAAATATTTGCAACTGAGTGTCCATTTACAAAATGTTGTGAAATCTTCCCTTTAAAAATTATTTCTAAAGTTCAAAGGAAGAAGTCCCCCATTTTTGGAGCGGGTGTATATCGCTGTCATTAGCGGTGCTGTTAATGGGGAAGAGCGGGAAGAACCACGAATCCGAGTTTGCTTGTGTTATTCAATGTAAAACCATCTGCTTTTGGCTGCTTTGGGAGGGACGTACAACAATAGCAAATAAAGACACCACCATCGCTACCCTAACAAAGGGCTTTGCTTCCCAAAGGGTATTGACTTCTTTTTAATGCTTCAAAGAAACCAACCAACTTTCTCCATGCAACTTCAGGCCCAAGACTTCTGAGCGTTTCTTTTAAGGCCACGTTACGAGCTGCTGAAAAGTCAGGGTTTATCCCAGAAACCCCAGTGCAAGTGGAGCTCTGGCCATCGTACAATTTAAATTATTTACGCACAGTGCTGTGTTCAAGCCATGTGCACATTTGTCCTTGTCAGTCAACAAGCCTTCTATTAATCAAACAGGAACCCTGGCGCATTCGTTACAAAAGTAAGAACATTGAATTTGGGATGGTATTTTTAGTGCTTTTGACAGACAGAGATTATTAAGCTGTCACTCCCTCTTTTCTGCCAACTCCCCTATCTTCCTCCCTTTCTTCTGCAGTGCATTGTCATTTTATTATTAAGAGCACACTAATAGTTAAATGACAGGAACCCTAAACCTCTGACTAGTTCACTGACATGACAGGTTATTTTTTCCCTCTATTCCCCGTCCAAGAACCCCTGCTGATCTTCCCAGCATGCAGTGCTGTGTGACCCTTAACATCTGGCAGTGATTAATTGTCTTAGTGTCATAGCGATCGCCTTCCTCCCTCTGATCCTCACTTACTTTGTTCTCCCTTTTAAAGCCAGTGTGCTGGAACCTTTTCTTCCCACTTTTAAATCTGTCCAGTATCCAGGATACTGTGTGTGTCTACTGCGATACAACTTGAAAGAAACCGAAACAGTCAGTTATCTGGCCCTGAAAGTCTGGTCATGGATTCAGAGGGCTTTCTGTTCACTGAAGGGGTGTGCTTGAAAAACAGCACTAACTAGAATGACACAGATCTTGTTGAACTTGATCCGGATCTCGGGTCCCTTCTAAGCAAACAATGCAATTACGGCAAACACCGTTTTGGGCAGACACCCGTGGTATTGTGCAGAAGGCCATTGGCTGGAGCTTACACAACGTTCCGTAGATGAAGGGCCTGACACCTCCTGATTGCAGTTGCCCCTCTGTGCTCAGCTCGACCTGCTGCCCCACGCTGCTGCAGAGGGCTGAGCCCTGCCTGGGCCCGAGCTCTTCTCCCTCAACTCCCACCCAGTTAGACAGGGCTCCTCCATGTGCACCGGGGAGGGTGTGTGAGCTTCAGTGCCAAGATCGCCTGTACCGACAGCAGAAACAGAGGTGGTGTTTGCAAGAGAGTTTTATTGGCTGAATGATATCTGGGGAGAACTCCTACCTGCTGTAGATGATCATACAGTAATGATGCTGGTGGATGAGAAGACTGTGCCGCTAAGATAAATGTCAATTGTCCTTGTGTTGCTCTCAAACCTCAGTAGGCTTCCCATTTGATCTTCGAGAACCACTTTATTCCCTGCCTCAGTTTCTCCTGTTGGAAAATGAAGACAGAAAGCACTTTGAGTTATGGGAGACTTAATCAGAGTTTTCAAAGACCTTTATTTTTCCTGCGTGAAGGTGAAGTATCGCCAAGCAATTATTTATATCTGTTGTATTAAAGACCAGCTGCCAGGCATGGGAGGAGCCGTCTAAGAGGGAGGAAGGAGGCCGTGTTGTGCAGAAGTTTTTTTAGTTTGCTTAGATTCAGGGTGCCTGATCTGGTCACAGTTTGGCAACTTGCATGGGTAAATTACCAACTGCTCTAAACTTCCATTTCCTTGCATGCAAACAGAGGATGAGCTAATAGTCGTCTTTGCAGAAAAACCTAACCCTCTGAACATTTGAAGATGAAAGGTAAAAATAAACAATTGCTTTAAATCCTGGTTGAATAGCAGAATACATGCACTGAACTTAAACTACTGGTACATTTACATTTTAAGGCAAAATATCTGAAAGGCAGTTTCTCCTTCACTTACCTATTGAATGTTGAGTTCAGAGTCTCTCTGTCTCCTGTGACACACACTCTTCACAAACAGATTTCTCCAGAGCAGTATTATGTTCTAGCTCTCCCTCTATTTCAAATAACTATAAGGCCATTTATTTTCTGTTTCAAACCGAAATAGTAAAATGGAGTGCATGGCCTTTTCCAGTTGCTAAGCAACACTTTGTAATGTGCATCCTGCGTTTTGCTGTGCCATTTGGCAATTCACACAAGATCTTGTTTGTTCATTTCCAGTCTAGTAACATTGGTTGCTATATTTCAAGTGCCAGTATAGATCAAAGTATTTCCTAGAAGGATAAACATGTTAACTGGCAGAGAGTGAATGATTAACATCAAGCACAAGCCTTTTAGTATAAAGGACTTGGCATGTCATCCATTGGCAAAGCTATTCAAATGAATGCCATCTATACCTAACAGATGTGCCACTAAGGAGTTATCCGCTTCTTTCCAAAGTGCTGTGTGCTGTGCTGGTGTGACTGAAGAGGGATGAGAGCCGCTGTGGAGCTTTGTGAGCCACTGAGCCAAGTGCTGCTGTCAGCCATGGCAGCGTATCTCGAGATCTCTCCTGACTTTGTTTGAGCTACTTCAGTTTCGCATCCATATGACTAATTGTAGAGTTATATATAAACCACTATTTTCTCGTCCTCTGTCCTTTATGAACACTTACAAACGAGGTGGAGAATAAGTCTTATGAGCAGAGGCTGAGGGAGCTGGGGGTGTTCAGCCTGGAGAAAAGGAGGCTGAGGGGAGACCTCGCTCTCTACAACACCCTGAAAGGAGGGTGTAGCTGGGGGGGTCGCTCTCTTCTCCTGAGTCACAGGTGATGGGAAAGAGGAAATGGCCTCAAGTTGTGCCAGGGGAGGTTTGGGTTGGATAATAGGAAAAATATTTGCACTGAAAGGGTTTTTAAGCCTTGGAATGGGCTGCCCAGGGAAAGAGTTGAGGCACCATCCCTGGAGGGAGTTAAAAGGTGGATTGACACAGTGCTCTGTGACGTGGTTTTTATCAGAGTTATGTTGATGATTGGACTAGATGGTCTTAAAGGTCCCTTTCAACCTAGACCATTCTGTGATTCTATTTAATATTCTTGTCTCTGATAAACTCCAAGGGTATGCCTAATGAAAGTTGTCTTTAAGCAGGGAAGACTCATTCCTTATGACAAGGCAGGACAAGGCTGGTTTTTGCTATGCTCTCTGCATTTCCAAACTTCTCATTAAAAATTGCAGATGATTAGAATCCCTTTGTTAGCATGCAGTTTGGAGGAGAGGGTTGAAAGAAGGTTTTTGGGCAATGCTTTAAAAAAATATGTAAAAAAGACGATTTTTAAAAGCTGGATGTAGCGCGTATTTTTTTCCCTTGTGCCTGTTTTGTCATCACCAGCTGCTTGTATGTTTGTGTGGCATCTTTAATTTGCAACGTGTCACATTCTCAGTAGTACTGTATACACTGGACCAAATGTCAGATACTGACAAACGTGTTCATTAAAAGTACAACTAAATGAGGAATGGTGTGGTGCACTGGTAGGTTTGTCACGAATGGCAACAATTTTGACTCAGTTACAATATTCCAAACCATACAGAAAAGCTGAGGGGAATTTTTAAAAAACTGCATTCCTGTTATAGAATGCTAAAGGATAGTTCCAAGAAGGGAGAGCATTTCCCATTCCAGCCTCTAAAATTAGCTGATTATCTGAGTAATTCTTAGAAAATCTTACTGACTTAGTCACTTGTGTGTCATAATGAGTGTATTTTTTAGGGTTTCTCCGGACAAAAATTTATGTGCCAGCAGTACTGGGGAATAGAAGTGATTTTGTAAGTTAATTAATTAAAGAAGCAGGTATGGTACTCTCTTGTTTGTGCAGTCATACTATCTGAATCTGATAGTATGGCTGAGGTCACCCAGGGATTAAATCTGTTCGTACCTTTTTTCTCTTGATCATACACTCCATCTCAGACATGGCTGTGAAGAAGAGGAGGAAGAGAGAGGCAAGAAGCAGATTTGCCTCGTGTGATCAGGGAGCAAAGGCAAGAAGCAGATTCTTTACACTGCCAGAAGTGTGTACAGCTGGGGAGAATCAGCACATTCATTTCATGGCAAATAATCAGTTTTCTATTTTCTGTGGCAACCATTAATATACCTTAGCTCTAGGCCTGTAGGTAAAGCTATTTGTCATGACTGCTTTTCTGTTTGTCCCCAGAGAACTGAGGATTCTCCAGCAAGTCCATGGTGCGCAGAGCGATGTGCTGTCCTGTCTGTGATAGAGCAGCCAGAGCAGACTCAGGCTCGTTATTCTGTAGATGCTTCTAACTGATCTAGAAATACATTAAAGAAGTTCTTTCTCACACGCGCACAGCAGGAATGAATATAAGTCAAAAGATGGTATTTTAAAATTGGCATGTACTATCTCTAAATCATACTCCCTGTTGCTCATTTTGCTTTTTCTTAATGTTTGAATCATTATACTGGTTTCTACTGAACTGACTAGATCCTGAAGTAGTATGAAATGAGAACAGCACCTCAGAAATACTCTAAACACCATGGTTCTTAATTAAATTTTCATTTCTAAGCTGCTTAAATGTTGATTTGGGAGCTCATCAGTTGCTTTTCAGAGTGGGGTATGTTTTTTGTAGAGTATGGCTATAATAATTGTGGTTAAAAATAAAATTAAAAGACGTGACAAAAACAGTTGTAAAATATTTAAAGTGTTTGAAGAAAACTAATTTGTGTACTCTAGGCCCGGGTTTATGCAGGTATCTAACACTGCTTCGATGCCCGTAACGTAATGTCAGCTTCTCAGTCCAGCATTTGGTTTTGACCATATCTAGTGCTCCAGCATGAACACTGCGGGGGTAGGAGAGGCTGGGAGATGGGGAGTCACACGGCTCCCCTGGGAAGTTACGCTGCTTCAGGTCTCAAGTTTAAGGGCTGTGAATCGCCTTTCTGTGTGTACCTCTATCGTCTCCAAGTAGCAAATTTAGCAAATTAGCAATCCTAATGTGCATAATTTATGCTCCTAATGTGCTCCCTGTGACCTGTGCCTAGACTGTATGCCTAAACCGGCCTTAAGTAGATGATGTGATGACAAGATGACATTTTCCAACTGTCAGATGGTGTTTTCCCATGGCAGATACCCACCAGTGAGACAGCAGCGAGCTGTCTGTGAGAGCAGCTCTGGTGGTCCCTGCACCGCTCACCTCGGGGGACGTCACTTAAGGAGTAGCAGGGTCCTTGCAGAACAGGTCCCCACCGCGATGCGCATACACACAGTGCACAGGAGCAGCCCCAGGTTAGTCTGGAGATGGAACCCAAGCAGCCCAGCACTGTCTCTGTGCTACCTGTATGCCCCCACTAAAGGTTTACAGAGGCAGCTGCTGCCCCTGGTGGCACCATTGCAAAGCAAGGCAGGGAGATTTTCCTACGGAGTGACCAAGGCTGGAAAAAAATGTTGGGAGACTCATCTCTGCCTCACCCAAGCACTTGGAGAGCACGTTTGTCCCATCGCCTGAGCGGTGCTGCCTGCCACGGGTCATGCCAGGCCTGTCCTGCCCTGCGTGGGTGTCATTTTGGCAACAGGAGGTGGCTTATGTTTGGAGCAGCAGCTGCTGCTGCTGTCTGCAGTCGTGGGTGTGACAGCAGAGGCACTTGGGCATAGCTGGTCTTGGAGGGCAGGACTCAAATGGCATCAGCTGTAGGGCTGCAAGCAATAATACTAAGCTCTGGTTGTCATTTGAACTGAGTATTATGTAAATCAAATAGAGTAGCTGTTAAATTAAAGCACAAGAAGGTAATGCCTTCAGGTAATGCCCACTGAAGCCAAGGCACTGGCTTTTAAAGGAATATGGAATTTGTTATTTCCATATTTCTTTCCATGGGAGATGGAAGTAAAGGCTCAGAAACGAACCTAATTATTGACTTTCCTAAGGAGACACACTGACAGCTCCAACACGCAGGGCAAGCCAGTGTGGCCACAGAGCTGAGCAGCTTATCACGCAGATCCATTTTGAGGAGATTCTAGACCCTAGTAAAAATTTATAATTTTTGCATCCTGGGAGAAATAAGTTACTTTTTCAACAAGACTTGCAATAATGATGAATTTCTCAGAACGGAAAAATTGAAAAATCATCTGCCTACAGAAATCTCCATATGAAGTATCTTAGATATTCAATCAAATGCCATTTCTGATGCTTCATAGTAAAATCCCATTCAGAATGGAGCATCTAAATTTAAAAATATGTCATCTTACTGATTTAGTGTCTGTATCAGCTTTGAATGCTACTTAAAAAAGTCTCACTCCAAAAAATGAAAACGCTTTGCAAGGTTAATCTATTCATTAGATACTGTTCTCTATTGGAATGAATACATTTTTGGAGGCATAGCAAAAGGGTAAGGCTTCTAGATTAGGACTGCATCTTAGTGATATTTTTAATTAAAATATTTTACATTAAAATACATGTCTACATTTGTAAAGATTTTCAAAAAATCAAAATATCATCTTACTTTAAAAAAAAAACAACATACTTCTTTCTTTAAAAAACCAAACCTCTATTATTCTGCTAACATATTCCAGCTATCATTCAAGTATTCAGAAAACCCTTCAGACACGTGCTGCTGATGGTGCTGCAATGCACGATGACATTGATGTTTTGAACAGTTAGCTCAGTAGCATTGCTGGGATGCTACGATTACCTGAACTCGTGAGAATTTCCCAGACTTATTTTTTTTCCTGGGGCTGGGATGAAAAGCCAATCTAAATATCATTCAAATGTAAAATCTCCTAGAAATTTGGACAGAGTCTATTGAGATGTTCCAGTTTTATTTGAAGACTTTCAATGTTATAAATTCAGTTTAATCTACTTTTTTTGAAAATCTGAATGGAAAAGGGAACTTTCTTATTTGAAGATATGTTCTTTTAATTTCAATACCCCTCTTCCATTTTCACTCCTTTTTTGAATAGATTTTTCTTTTCTTTAGCTTTTGAATTTTTCACAAAATGACATTTTCAGATGAAAATGCATTATGAAGATATTCCTGGCCACCTCTGTTTAAAACTCTGTGTGTATTTAAAATAGAGTTATCAGTAGTTTGGGTGCACTTGGAAATTTATCTCAAACTCATGTAGACATCAAATAAAGTTTATATAAACACCCTTTCATCTGCCCCATTTTATAATAGATAGTTTACAAAATGTTTTTTATAAAAGTAACTGACGGCAAAGATAAAGTCACAGTGGAGGAAAAATAATCGAGACAAAGGAGATAGTTATCTTTCATACAGATTTTTACTGCTGGCTGCTTTTTGTTGCCTTGCAATGTGTTTGCATTAATGCCTGAAAAATAATATCTGACCAAGTAATTCACAGATTAGACAGTTACTGACTGAATTATCCTTCTAGGAGTCTTTTACTGCATTGCAATTTATCAGGTAACCTCCTAAAGTCAGATTCTGTTCCCATTTGAAATAAATGGACTATAACTGGAGTTGCTTCAGTGGAGCTACTCCAGATACATATCGTTTAATTAAGAACAGAATCTAATCCTTTATCATCTTTCCTTGCATATATCTCAGTATCTGCTGCCAGGAAAGCGGTCAGTGGGGTGGGAGTTACAGCCAGGATAACTCTGAGGTAGGTTTGCAGTGAACTTCTTGCGTCCTCTGTGTTTGATAAATCCCTCTCTGGCTTAACAGGTGTGTGGGGGTTCTCTGGGGTGCCGGCGGCATCACCGCGGGGCTGCTTCTGCACAGATTGCTCATAGGAAATGCCATCGACTGCCACAAGGGTTCCACACCTGCAGCTCTTGCAAGCTGGGCCAGGAGAGCGCCCACAGATTAAATCAATATTGTAGACTTGACAAGTGACCTTATAGTATCAGCGTATCCCTTAAGTTCTTTAGATACCTGGGTCATCTTAGATCCCTGTGATCTCCTGCCTGGGAAGCTGTGCTGCACCAATGTGGCTGGGCACGATTTCAGCCTGTTCCCGGCACATAACCTTCTAGGGAGACTGGCTTGGTAAGGATGCGCTGGCTTGGTAGCCTTAGTGAGAAAGGCTGTGATGTGGGCCCCCTTGATATTCTTAGAAATCACAATGATTCATGTCCAAACACACAGTTTATATTCCCTCCATAACCTTACCAGCAAGGGAAGGAAAACTTCTGTCCCTTGGCAAGAGTCCCCAGTGCACTCAGAGCTGTTGGCTGCATTTGTGTGTTTATGAATTCTAACAACTCCGTCACGAATGTTGTCACCAGATACCTGGGCTCCAGCCACAATAACTACATTTCCAAATGTTTAAGCGTGGTTTGCTCTTAGGAACGTGCTCTCGACTGTATTCTATAGTTACTATAAACAGTAAGTTATCATGTGAATATATTTTTTTTCATTTACTCCCTAACCTTTCTAGTCAAGGATGAAATACGCATGGCGTTACTTCCAGACTTCTTGTATGTTCTGTGTTTCAATGCTATAAAGATGGCTTTCTCTTTCTTTTTTTTTTTTTCTTTTTCTTTTTTTTTTTTTCAATTCCCTGAGACCTTATATCCTGAGATACAGAGCAGAGAGACAAAGTAGAGAGACCACCACTGCTGGAGTTAGCACAGACTGCGCGTCTGGCATTTCAAAAACGTTGTTTGGCCTCCTGGAGTGAACCAGTATTGGTTTTCATCTGGAAAGTATTCAAAGGGTATTTGCGGGGAAGAAAAGTTGTAGCTGTGTAATACAATTATGCGGACAAAGGTTGCAGAGACACTGTCCAAACAAAGTGGGGTTATGGTATGCGGAGGGAAAGCAGGATGAGAAAAAATAGTGATCCAACTGGTTTGTTGTGAAGGGAATAAAATGTCTCTTCATATTGTTTTGGATTAATAACAATGTCCTAAAAGATAGAGCTCAGAGGGAAAAATAACCATATCCATAGAGAAAGGAAGAAACTATATTTTTGTGTACCATTGGAAGAATCACCGAGTGCCTATCAGTTTGATTGGTGAGTCAATGAAAACTCCCCTTTTGACTCCCACATTCCTTGGCTCAACCTAAATCTGCACAAAGGGTCCTGAGAGGGTGGAAAGGATGAACAGTATCTTTTCCAGGCTGATGAAAAGCAGCAGAGTAGTAAGAGCAGAACATCCCAAAGTGGTAAAAGGGGAAAGAACCTGCTTTCTCTAGATCACAGGGAGGTTTCCAGTACAATGTTGGTAATTAGGATCTTAGGGATGAGACCAATATTTGGCCTAAGGGATTCTGTTAGAAGTGTGTATAAATAAACAAAACCAATTTACATCTCAAGTAAGTGGAAAAAAAAATAAAAAAAGTGTAGTTTTGAGTAAGTACTGTGAAGCAGAAAAGAGCAGAAGACCAGATATTTAGAGTGTTACTTGGCTATAACTCTATTTTGCAAATGTCACAGAGAAATATTTGACCAGTCATGTTTTCTTTAAGTATGGTGAAACTTCAGATTATCCACCTCAGAGTAAGAAACAAAATTTCTGTATGTCTCTGTAGAGTTCTGTTACCGTTACAGCTCAGCTTCAGGGAGTTCATCTCAGGGAGATAATATGGAGCTAGAAAGAGTCACCAAGTGACCAGCCTAAAGTGACACAGGGACCCAAGCTGTTGCAGAGCAGTGACTCCATCTGCCTGGTGACAGACTGTCCCCGTAACCGCTGGACCTGAAACCTTGCCTGTTCTGCAAACAGGCCCGAGCACCGCATGGGTGTGTTAGTTTTGCCTGCCCACTGTCAGATAAGTGGTCTCTTCTGTGTATTGCAGGGTCTTTCTCCTTCTTTTTTTCTTGTAAGAAATCACTTTTAAGTTTGCTAAATGCAAGAGAGGGACCTCAATTCCATTTGCCTAAGATCAGCGTTTTGGCAGCCATACCTCTTTCAGGAGAAAGAAGGGAGAGAAAGAGGAAGAGCCCATTAGGAACAAGATGTGAGACTGTTTTAAGTGCAGGAGCTGTTCAAACAGCAGTCCTTGTTAGAAGTGTGTAATTTTTGGATATGTCCCTACCTTAGACTATATGCAGCACAGTAGCACTTCCAGAAATGAGTAGTGGGAGGGGTTTTTATCATTAAATCATAAACCATAGGACAAAATTTGTTTTTTTAAAACCCTGAAGTCTTTGAGGGCATAAAAGGTGTTATTTCTGGGTGTTTATTTTTGTTACCTTACGATAAGTTTTCAAAAAACCCAGCAGGTTTATATTCTTCAGTTTTGGAGGGAAAAAAAGTTGCTTCCAGGGTGAGATTTGGCATGCCAAGGCTCTGGCCAGAGCAAATTTTTAAAGCTGTATCATAAACCTCTGAAAATAGGAGTTTATAATAGAAATGCAGACATACAGTTAATTATATCATCATGAATGGCGCCACTATAATTAGCTAACTTCTATATGATGCCAAGTTTTGAAGTATTTTACTTTTATGGCACTGGATGTCAAAAGCTATTTATGTTAGTTTCTTTCATTTTTTTCTTTTATTGTCTTACTGACCTGGCTCACCAGGTTAGGAAAATGGCTTGCAGATTTTTCTTCAGCTCTGAAGAACCTTTGCAGCCTCGATGGTTAGCAGATTCCTAGAACCTGGAGTGCCAAAGGGAGTGGATTCCCTCCAGAGGCAGGCGGGAGGATATCGGCAGATGCAGGCTTCTCTGAATAACCTCCAACTTGTGGTTCCCATTGAAAGGCTTATTCTGAGATCACTGACAATCTCAGCTGGACAGGAATCTGCTAATATTTGGGTATTACATATGCTTTTAAGGGCACAGTTTTAAAGAAAGATAAAATACAGAGAAGAAAGGCAACATAATCTGTTTTATAAATACAGTATTTCCTACAGGTTCAAAACCAGAGAAAGGTGCTAACAATGGAGCCAAGGAGATTATGAGATGAGAAAAACTCCTTCCTTGACTTTCTGTTTCCAAGTAACTGTAGCACTTTTGCAGCTCATTGCTTTTTAGGTGCTTTGTAACATACACAGGGATGACTGTTTCACCCATCACTGAAATCCAGTTTCCTCTGGAGTTGAATAGAAACACCGTTCCAAAAATGTGACCAGGGCTATCATTTAGGTTGCAAAGATGAATGTATTGCTCAGTTAAATAACCAGAAGAATCTGTGAATTAACCACACATGCTCAAATCCTATTTGAATTGATAACAATAGCTTAGCAAGCTCAATCACAGAAAACAGTCATTAAAATTTATATGTCCAGGCAAAGTCTGTGCCTGTTTAAGATTGTAAGTTGAATCTTCAGAAGTTTTTTTCAAAATTAATATAAACTTTTTTTTGTATCAAAGAATTTCTATATGTATATAATAGTATCCTTAAATTACTCATAGTCCTTATTACTTAAAATATCCATATTTATATGTGTATTTATAAAATATTAATATTCCTATGCTTGACATCAGTTTTCTCAACAATATAAGGATCTGAAGGTGAAACTTCATTTCAAACACACTGCACTGTGTAGGTTGTTGCTCTCTAAGGAGGGTCTAAATTGTTCTGCTCTGGAGAGGTATTTTTCTCTCTGGATGATATGTGAGGTGAGGTGTTAAGGCAATCCTACTTCTGCTTTTTTTGCGTGAGACTGTGGGAGCTGGTCTGTTCTAGGAGTGTTTGGGCAAGCAGATGTTGCCGGTCTATACAATCTAATAGTCCTAAATTATCATGTCCTATGTTATTATGTCATCTGTTTTCTGCTAATCTCCATTTCTTCAGATCTGCCTCCTAATTCCATCTCTTCCAATAAAACTTCCAATGGTAATTTTTAAAGTATTGTGTAATGCAGTAGTCACCACACAGTTGGGAATTAACATGGATTGTGCTTTAGATTGGGCGATCTCTTCTTTCTCTTGGACATGTGCTTGTCCTGTTCCATGATGGCTCTTCTTTTTATGGTCATTTTTGGTTATATTCTGTTTACCGGCTACAAGGAGTTCCATTACATCCTGTTACACCATACAGAGCTGAGAATGCAATGCGAATACCCGAGCTCTTTCCCTTTTTTCATGTTGGCTTACTAAAGGATCCTCAGGTGGGTCCTTCCAGCTCCGATGCGTGTGAGAAGTCCCGCTGATTGCCAAACTGCCCAAGTGAGTAAGGAATGAGGGACTGGCCACAGAGTGACGAATAGTAATTTCTGCTCAGACAAGGCATGTCAAATCAGTGGCCACCAGCCAGTGTGATGGAATTAATGAGGGGAAACAGTAGCCAGCACTGACAAGTTGGGATAAACTCACAGAGTTGCAGTGCCACATCCAATTACTGTATTTCATTGTTATTCACTGGAGATGGGGACCCTCTGACAACCTCCATGAAAGCTGAACTGGAAATCCTGGGAAGAGAAAAAGCAAGTATGAGTAAAGCTCATGCTGATCTCTTTTTTTAAAAAAAAAAAAATCCTAAAACTGAAAAAGCCTCGTCTTTTTTTTCTGTCCTTGACTTTGGTACAAAGTCTGCACTTTCCTGCCTGGCAGGAAGTGTTAAAATAAATTGCTTTCAAATGAAAAGAGAAATAAAAGTTAGGAGAACATTTTTTTTGTCTGTGCTTAATTTTGTTGTTCTGTTGGAAGTGACACTTTTATGTTTTGACGCAAAGCATATTTTAATCTAACCTTCTTGTATAAACCAAATTGGGCTATCAGGATTCCTGGGACTGCTTTTAAAAAATAAAACCTAAGGAACCTTTTTCCATTCCAAATAAGGGCATTTACAGTAAAGGAACCAGAGAAATAGTCCAAAGAGTGCAAAAAACACATCGATGCCAATGGTATTTTCCTCCATAGAGTACTTTCCTCGACCATAGATTCCAGCACATGTGAGCAAAATAACAGCCTGGAGGAGCGATTCATGTGGAATTATTTAATTCCGCACAGCAGAGTGCTACTTTTAGCTGGGAAAAATGTTCTCATAGACTGGTAGGCAACAGAATATCCAGTACAAAGCCAAATGACATCACTGGCTTTTCTGTGCAACAAAAGGCTTGTGGCATCCCCCCTTGCTGAGTGAAAATTAGCAGCAGGTCTTTGCACAGTGCACATACTTTGAGAGGAGGGAATTGTGTCATTGTTATTTGCTATTTCCGCCAGTTGACACTTATCTTGTAAGCACATCAACTGTTTGCTTTAGCTCCACAAGTCATTTCCTATACATTATATCAGTTAGTCATGCTGTTCTGCATTGTGTGCAAAAGAGGTTAAATTCCACATGTAGGGGAATCAAAGATGAACGAGAACTATCTAAATAATTGTTTTAGAATGGGAACAGCAATTCATTTCTTCAGAAAGTAACTGTGTGGGTAAACCGATTCAGACTTTTGCTTCTCTTCCATTTGGAGCCAGATCAGCACATCAAACTATTAAACTCCTCAAAGATAAAGTAAATTAGATCAACTCAAGTTCTGCCAAATGACTGAATTAGAATTGTAACTTTTTCTTATTTTCACATCCCAGAAAGCACACAGAGTTGTCGGGAGGAAAAAAAAGACAGAGTTGACTGTAGTTGCAAAGAGTAGAAGGTAGCAGGGTTTTTTCCACATATATATTCCCATATGTAAAGAAACACATTTTTATAATCATTGTATCTTCACAGACATTGCCCACTTTTATTAGCCAGTGTTGATCTGCTGTACTGCTGCTGGGGAAATGTTGTAGCCTTGCTAGGGAACTGCATGCGATCCAGTAGGGTTTTTCCAGCTCTAATATCACTGAGTCTTTGTATTTGGTCCTGTCTTTTTACAATAATGTTTGCTTACTGCTTGTTTTTATTTAATTAGAACTACGCTGTCATGTGGTGCTGCACTGAGAATATACCTAATAGAACCGTCACTCCTCAAGCACAAGGGGAAAGTAAGAGGAGAAAAAGAAAGCAAAACCATGAGAACATACAGCGTTCTTTGGCAATAAATAATGGATATTAAATGCAGTTGGTTTGAAACATAGTGTTGTAAGATTCTGCTAGAGCGCTAGACTATCGGCTTCTTTCAGTCTCTTGGCTCTATAATAGGATCCTGAAAAATGATTTTCCTTAATCCATGGTTGAATACAAACTTATCAGTTAAGATTTTCACATTCTGTAGATTTCTGCAATAGAAAGAGTTCA
Organism: Pedionomus torquatus; assembly: GCA_013398155.1. Taxonomy (NCBI): domain Eukaryota; kingdom Metazoa; phylum Chordata; class Aves; order Charadriiformes; family Pedionomidae; genus Pedionomus; species Pedionomus torquatus. Next base: position 236,825 of record VZRU01003879.1, on the reverse strand, counting down.
AATACTCAAGTGATATAGAGTTCACATTTTTTTTCTTGTTCTCACTATCTCATTCCTGTGTAACTATATTAACATCGCTGCTCTTCATCTTTTCTTTACTTTTAAATATCCCAGGACGATATTATAAAATCCTTCTGGAGAGAAATGTAAAAAGTTATGGCTTCAATTCACCAAACACTTAAGCAAGTGCTTAATTTAAAGCATATGGATAATCCAAATTTGCTTCAGTCATTGGCTTCTGGACCACAGCCAGCACATTTGGAATGCATCCTGCATATTTATTCTACTATATACATGATTCTATCACATGTGTGCAAAGTTGTTTGTGATTAAATTTGTCAATTACAGTAACTGGATTGAAATTTAGCCTGAGAAAAATTTACAGCAAGCAACGCTAATAAAGATGATATCCGAAGATGAAGAAATCTTTCATTTTTTTAAAAAAAAGCACTAGCATTTGAGTCAAAATTTCTATGTAAATTTTGTTTTTTTCCTTTCTTGAAAAGCAGTAAAACAATTTATTTATTTATTTATTTTTAAATAAGGAAAAATTATCAGATCTGTTGCCCTTGTCTCCAGATACTTCTTCTGATGCCTAAGTGATGCCTAAGAAATACCCGGAGAAACTGCAGCCAGTTTTCTCGTCAGATTTCTCAATAGCTTTCTGTTTGATTCTCCAAATATTGCCCAGAACACATTTTGTGCTAAAAGCTTCCATTTTAGCAATTAATCTGAAAAATAATTTCTTCTTTTGAGATTTGATATTGATTGTTTGCAGTATTAAAATTAAGGGCTGATGTTCCAGAGTCTGTATTTTGTTTCTGTCCTCCCTTGTGGACGTTTTCTGCAAATTTTAAGGGATGATTTGGTAGCTGAATGTCGCCCAGATCATATACATATATTCCGACTCTGTGTGTCTGTGGTTAAGTGTGTGTATATATATATATTCATATATATGATATGTATATGCCAAGAAGAGAGGAGAGGTATTCTTATTCCATTGGTAACAACTGGCTGGTAGGAATGAGCAAATCAAATGCTCTAAAAAGAAAGAAGGTGATGTTTCTAAATGGTCTGGCTGGACTCCTACGTTATGTACTTCTATTCTTAAAGGAGCTGTAATGTCCATTGGTTGGTGTGCTATGTCTTTGTAGACTTTGTTACACAGAACAAATGCAAGAATATGTTATTCTTTTGCGTGGACCTAACTGATAAAGTCCATCCTTTGCCATCAACAGGAAGGGCTGATTTATTTGTGTTAGTATTCATATTACTCAGTTCAGAAGTGTTGAGGGTGAAGAGTTTCCAGGATAGCTAGAGTGACCCTACAGAATGTTTGAAGTGCTACTCTAGGAAGCAGAAATTTCCTTTGGTTTCCTTGAATGGAAACTTAGACTCTTTGTTCTCTAGTTCTCTGACTCCTGGACTACTCTCTTCAAAAGAAATTTCAGCTTTTTGTGTTATTTTTAAAACAGGAAGAAACAGTTTTTCTTTGTTTAAGTTCATCACTGAAGGCAAAACTTGAAAGAACTTCTAACCATAAGTAAAAAAACCTGAGCATCTGTTTTCCTATCACTGGTGAACAGTTAAATCTCTCAAAGGAAGCTCCGTTCCAGCACGACTTGCTTCCATCCACACCTAAGCTACCAGCATGTGCTGGAGCCAGCAGTGGTGCTGAGGGTGCTGATCGTGCTCTGGCTCCTTCCTTGTGGAAACTTCCCTATGGAAATGGTGTACAAGGGTAACTATTTATAAATTGCTTTGGAAGGAGATAGGTGAAAAGCCTTGGTATGTGTGCAAGGTCACAGATTATTAGTATCTCCTAGTTTACAAGACTCAAGTCCACCAAAGCATGAGCACCAAAGAGATTTATCCTACGGTGCTCTGATCTTACTTTCATTTGTGTGGGGTCTGGCCCAAATTTGGAAATGAAGCTGAATTTTATGTCCTCTCTATGGTTCATCTGGGGATTTAATTCCTGAAAGTGAGACCATGAGGCCTGCTTGAAGAGAGGGGTTTGTTTGTTTGGTTTTTTAAAAAAAGTCAATATGCTAAATATTGTTGAAAATAAGGTTAGAATGCATTATCTGGGACACTGCTGGAGGCCACAGGTCTTTCTTGAGACTCCAGTCATTTCCTATCCCTTCACCAAATTCCTGAAAATCTTTCTTAGTATTCTAGAATAACAGCAAGTAACAAAAGTATCAGATCTACTCTCAGGACCTTGGCATCTGTTAGGGGTAGATGGTATATATGTGAGAGTTTCAAAAGGAACAAATAAATAACAAATGGAAACATTATGGTGTTCAGAATTTTGCTTCCCTACAGTAATGTCACTATTTGGGATGACTTTAATACAATGTCCTACAGTTTGACCAGCTTGCTTTCCTCCTCCTGTTCTCCTTCAGAAGATCTCAAATGGGCATAGAAAAAATTACCCTGAGCTGTTCATTCTGCTTTCATCTTTAGAGCCATCTGTTTTCTTGAATCCATATGTATTTTTTTCACTCAAGATAGTCAATGGAGAGCATGGAATTACTATGGGAAGAATCAAGGCTCCTGAATAACTTACCACTATTCCTGTTCTTTTTAATCATCCAGTTTTCTTTTTCCTTTTTCTTCTCCGTGTGAGCATTTATACAAAACTTTTAAGGGCCATAGATGATCCCTTCTTTATTTACCCTCTAATCACTGAATAAGAGAGTTAACTCGGATCCTGCTCCGTAAGTCAAAATCTGAAGTCTCAGCACTAATTACAACTTTTCATTTGATGATTATGAATACTTAACCTTGTCAGCTCAGATTTGAGGGCTTCATTCTGAAGTCTGCAAGTCAAGACTCCTGTATTTAAGTGTTTTAAAGGAGGGACTGCTCGTTTTCACGTTGTAGTGACAGATAATCATTACAGACGCATTTTGACTGAACAATAATATCCTCTCTTGCCTCTCTGTGCAACCAGCGTGGCAGTATAGAGTGGAAAGATATAAGACATCAAGTCTTTTGTTAACCCAGGGGTTACCTTTTGTTCTTGTTGTCAGACCCAAAGGTAATGATGTCTTCCAATTAGCAGGAACTAGTGTAATGCTAAATGAATCACTGGAAAACAGAAGGAAGGGGGCAGTGGAACTATCAAGCGGCTCAGTATAAACCTTGAATGGAGATTTGGGTTTGTGAAAATTCACCTGACTGAGCTAATTTTTCTTTACCTCTCTGTCACATTCCAGGTATATTTTGTGGCAACCTTTGTTTCCTGAGGCTAACTTGCTATCTGGAAGTAAACACCAAATTACCACCGAGGTAAACTTTATACTCATCCACTTGCAAACTGATAGCAGAGGTGCCATAAAGTATAGCCGCTTGAAAGGACAGCACATGGCTAAGTTTTTTGACACGCATTCCTGATCTAACTGCTGAGGAGTGATGATTCTCCAGGCACGCAGTTCTGTGGGTGACTTTGGAATGGCTTTTGAAGGCATTTGAAACATGCCTTTGGCTAAGAATTCGCTGGTTGCTCTGAAGCAAACAAGGTGGCTGTTCTGGTCACCAACTATTCCTGTGTAGCACCAGGGAGTTTTCCTTTTAAAGCATGTCAGTAGTGGGGCAGGCAGAGGAACCAACGAAATTCATGCTGCCAAGCTTAAAGAAACCTGGGTGTTGCCAGGCTGTGGCTGAAATGCTGCAGAGAGGATGGGTCAGGGAAAGCAGATGGGTTATGAGAAGCGTTTTATACACAGAAATGTAAGATGCAACCTTTGTTCTTCGGGTAACGTTGCTTTACAAGAGATAAGATACTGCATTTCAAAGAACTCAAGTACTTACAGACCAGTGGTGAAACAGAAAACTAGTTTGGCTACTCAGGCATGCTGAGAGCCTGCCTGGGGTGGGGAATGCATGTTTGATGAGCCTGAGATCCCTAGGACTGCCTTAGTGGTGTGGCTCTAAAACTTCAGTGAATTTTCATGCAAATTCCCTTAGAACACTGTCCTTAAAACTTTTAAGAAATCTCCCTTACGGATTTCAAGAAATCTCCTTCGTGCGTATGCTTGAGTTATATTTTGTAGGAGAAAATATACATTAGAGGTTTTTTGTAATAGATTTTGAGAAGGTACTTCTCACCCAGGAGTTTGCTTAGGGGCAAGAGTCTGCCCTCCAGGCCTAGGAAACAGAAAACAGTATTGTTTGAAGTTACACTAAAATCACTCTATCTACCCACCCATCTGTGCACAGTAGCTACCTGACTCACATGCTTTAATAATTAGGCATCATACCATAACAATGTGATTTCTTTTAGGCAGAGTATTTAGTTTTGTAGGTTAGAACAAGTGTGGTGCTTATTTCTGGAAGCGTGAGAGCTGCGTGGCCGACTGCCCCGCTGTGTGTCTGCCGCAAGCAGAGGTTTCTGCCTTTCTAGCACTTTTCACAGAGAAGGAAAGATGAAGTCCGAGCCAGTCAATACAATGAACAGCAAAGTGCAGACATATTCTATAGAATTATATAAACTTAGGTTAAAGGTATGGTATACAAAGAAGTGCTTTGAATATTTTCTAAGATTTTTCACTTGCAGAAGCAAATGATTATTTTATTTTTTTTTTTACTCAACCAAAGTAGCTGTATAAAGGTTCTATATCTGCTTTTGTATCTTGAAGGCTACGTATCTCCCAGTGGTAGTTGGTGCTGGGGGAAGGAGGTGATGAGGGAAAGAGAGAGGATCAGGGAAACACCTGACGAGATCTCCCCGGTGAAGTGCAGGTATGAGATACCGGCTTGCCATTGACCTTGCTGACTGACTACATTCTTATATCCTTCCTATAAAAAATACTGGTTCCTAGAGAGGAGCTTCCTAGGGCAGTGTCCCAGGTTGCTGCCAGAGCCGTTACAGCACAGAAGCAGCAAGACCAGGGTGTTGACACAACATTTCTAAGGTGCTCTGGACCTGACACCTCAGAACAATTTTGGTGTGTGAATCGCAGGTTTGGCTAAGGGGAAATTAGGGGATGAGGGAGGAAACAATTATTCAAAGCTACCCAAGATGTTAATTAATAGTCGAGAAAGTGTAGTTTGGCTTGGATGATTTTTAAAAATTATTTTTGGGTTAAGTGCATTAATTCAGCTATGCGAAGAGGGAAATATTTAAATATACCGTGCCACGGTCTGCTTCGGCTCATAAAGTTGCTGTAGCTGCTCCGCTAAAGTCAGTGTAAAGGATGAGAACGTCCACGTTTTGGAGTTAGATGCCAACAGCTGGCCAGATCTGTGATCTTTTACCTCTTGATCTTTTCTTAATCCTCCAAGCATACGCTTAGAAGCAGCAGTTTTCTATGCCAGAGAGTAACTGCTGATATTTTCCAAGCCCTGTTTTCCAGCCCTCTTCATTTCGGTACGGTTAAGCTGTATGTTTGACAGTGTATGACTTTATCATCTGGGAAGGAGCATTACATTTGGTATCCAGGGAGAGCAAAGGAAAATTAACTACTTTCTAAAGGCAAGTTGAGAGTTTGTTGTTTAAGACAAGGATACCAAGTTCCTATAAACTAAAAGGACAGACTTTTGTAATAAATGCCTTCAACCGTCTTGAAGATCATTTTAATCTAATGTCATACTGTAACAAATTTACAAGCAACAATTTTGTGGCAATGTCATCTCCTCAGCGGTGCGGTCTATACTTGCAAATCGCTTCAATCGTTACAGTTAATTTCTGTTTCCTGGAGCATTTTATTTGTGCAGTTTACGTTTTAGAGTCTGTCATCGATTAAACAAATCTTAAGGGATTTTCTGTAAACTACTAGAGTCCAACCTCTCCACACACCCTTGTTCTGTTTTTTCTAAACGTACACCAAAGTTGGAACCCAAGTATGTGTGTGGGAAGGACATATGGCTAGGTAGAAGACAGCATATGTCTTTAGTATGCACTTACCATGCAGTTAGTTTAGACAGCATCTGTTGTTTGTTTAAACAGCCTTTTTTTTTCCTTCTTTTTGTAGGGGGAAGGGTGCAATCTGTTTAAAGGGGACCTGCAAAGAGAGGGAGGGGAAGGGTTTATGTCTGTCGCCTTCTCTTTTTTCCTTATATTTAAGGAAGAATTGCTTTGGCTTGCTTTTTGCCTTAGAAATATCAGGACTTTGAAGCGTTATCTTTCATGGTTTTGTTGCAGGCATTTTTGGATCGCTGAGGTTCTGGGAGTTTTTGTCAGCTTTGAGTGGAAAGAGGGAGTAGGTGTGGATTTCTAACGAAGAGCGTTACTTCAAGCTCTCCCAGTGAAATGCATTTGTATTTCTGTTACCATTAGAGCCCTTTGCTGCCTCATGTACAGTTGGGACCCTGCAAGACACTTGTTTGGTGTCGTGCACCTTATTTAACGTATGCATTTGGCATATGTTGTGGTGATCCGTTACTGCAGTTCAGGCTGCACGTATTTATTTGGTGGGAGCAGATGTTCCTTCTCTTGCCCCCTGGGAGTCCTTGTTCAGCAGGCAGCTGAAGAAGCTGGAGAGGCACATGGAGAGAAGTCCATCCTGGCCCCAGCTTTATTGCAAATGCTGGACTGAGACAGCTGCCCTGATCTCTCTGGAGCTGAGCCTTCACTGAGCTGGCACCTACCGGAGTCCGTGAGCATTAACCATCTTGAATTTGCCACCCAAAGCCCTGACGTGCTCAGCCAGCTTTGAGTGGCTCCGTGACCTCCCCACCCTGCACCATCTTTTAGTAGTCATAAGCCTGCAACCAAAATCAGCTATTAAAGAATTTACATAAAACCTCACACATGGAGTAGGACGGAACTTGGCAACTGTGGCGGTGTTTTGCTAAGCAAGTACAAGTATAGAGGCAGAGTCAGTTTTGGCAGGAAAAAATTCCCAACTCAGTTAATAGGCCTTTCACATGTGCAATCTCTCAGACGTCTCAGATCTACTGGTTTGCCACTTGTCTTGTAATTTCCAAGGCAAAGCAGAGTAGGCAGACCTGGATTTCTATGGTGCTTATTGTTTTAAAAAATCCAATACTAGAAAGAAAAAGGAGACAGAATAAGGGAACATCGTTTGTCCTATAAGCATTGTAATTACTCAAATGAATACTTTCAGTATTTTAATTTGAATTCTCATAAGGCCTCTTCATATTATGAAAAACAATGTGTTCAGTTAGGAACCTCAGTTCTCAGTTGGCCCTCAGATCTCACAGGCTGAATAAAACCCCACAAGTTCAAGTGCAACAGACTCTGGGAAGTCTGGCCCATAAGTACCTTGTCAGATTCTACAGCCCTGAGTGAGCGAGAGGAGCACACAAACCAATTAGCTAAAGGAAGACACAGTTTTAAAATCTTTCACTATTGTCCCCACCCATTGTTTATCCATTATTATTTTTATGCTAAAGGCTCAGCCAACAAACCGAGTGAACACATTTCATAATTAAAAACAAGACAATAAATCATGTCTAGATAATTTTATCAAAAAGTATAAATGAACAAGTACTTACGTGTTTTGGATAGGTTTTCAGATAAAAGTATGTGTTTTGGATATACAGTGGTAAGAAGGCTGCAAGGAGGTGGGAAGAGAGTGTTAGAATTCAAAACAAGTTTGCAGGCTGGAAAAATATCCATGTTTTCCTCTCACAGAGAAAATGCACTTCTGCCAGACTCACGCAAAACACTGCGTAAATAATGGATGGGGACAATCAACTGGATCATAGAATCGTAGAAGGGTTAGAGTTGGAATTGCAGACGTATCTGAGGGCTGTCATAGTTCACAAGCTGAAAGCGAGTCAGGAATATTTTCATCTCGCCTAAGAGCATAAGAAATGCCTTGTTCTTTCTGCCCTACTCATGCATATAGCCTTGGCTGAAGAGTTGTAGAGATGTGAACAAACTGGAATGGATCCAGAGGAGAATGATCAGTGATGTTGCAAACATGACTTAGGAGGAATGAGTGAAAGAAATAGGGTTCCCTATTTAATGATGATTTCCAGGTCACCATGGAAGATTTAAGACTAATGGAAGATTTAATATGCAAGTGTGCAAAAGCTGTGAAAAGAAAGGAATAATCTATCCTCCACATCTGTGAGGCACAGGAAGGGAAATAATGAGCTTAGCTTGTGTCAAATGACTTCTGGTTTAATGTTGGGGTTTTTGTTGTTGTTGTTTTTTGTTTTTGTTTTTGTTTTTTTTTTTTAATTCTGTCTAATAGTTAAGATTCAAAAAGATGTGCTAATGTGCAGGGAGATGCTGAAGCTTCGTTTTGGATGTCTTTAGGTAAACATCTGCCAGAAATAACAGGAGTATAATTGACCCTGCTCTGGGAGTAAGGCTGCACTAAATAGCTTTTTGAAGTCTGTTCTGGCCTTGTTTACCATGATTTTCTACTTCTGAGTAGCACTTCAGGCTCCGTATATAGCTTTGCTCATTCCTGCTTTTTTTCTGTACCCCTTGCTGCATATCTGTGAAGGGCCAGGGTACCCAGTTTGGGCCCAGGATACCCCAGTTCTCCTGTACCAGTAGGCACAGTGAGTTTGTTTTGGTAAACCAAACATTCCTTTTAGATCTACACAATTTGTTTTCAGCAACTTTTCTCCCAGTGCAGGCCTCTAAATTCTACTTTTGGATCTGCTGTGCAGCAGCTACGCTGCCAAACCTGCTGGAGCACTGATGTGCGTATTCAGTTCTAAGAGCGGGACACCCGTTGAAGACGTGTGTGTTTGAACACTGTTTTGGCTGCATTAAAGGAAAAATGAAGACATGAAAATATATTAAGCAAGGTTACGTAGTTGCTAGAGGTTTGGTTGAGGCACCGTAAGGAACAAATGTAAAATTTAGTTTTGAGCACCATTTAACTATTGTATCTGAGTATTCAACTATCGATCCTTATAATATGCCTTGTATTTGATGATAATTTTTGGCAGGAAGAATGCAGAAATAATTTGAATTGAAGTAATTTTATTTATACATACCTCAAACATATTTATATACACAGGGAGCTGCAATTACAGAGTGATTAGAGTAACATGAGAGCCTTAAGATCAGGAGTTCAATTTTATATTTGCAAACATTCTGGTAACTTCTAAAACACTCTTCAAAGGTGTTTATTATCTCCATTTTCTGATTGATGAGGTTGTCATACTTTTAAATACAAACCACACTACTATTAACAGAGGGAGTTTCACCTGTATATAAGACCTTTATTGCTTCAATGGTTGAATAATCATAACTGTTAAGATAATTGAAGAAAGAAACTTAAATATGGGAGGAGGAAAAAGGTGAAGATCCTGCACATCTTCCCATTGCATCTAGATATAATCTAGATTATTATTATTTTTACTAAATACTAATAGCTGCTCATAAATGAGACCATGAGAAGCATGGCAAACTGATTTTATTTTACAGGAAAGGTTTGGGGATTTGGGAGATGATGGAGGCTTTTGTATTCTTGAGAAAACTTCACTTGCTTTATAAAGTGTATGACAACATCCAGCCATCCAGTTCTGTCCAAAGAAACCTTTCTTCTGTGTGACCAAGTTACTTACTGGGAGGCAAAGCCGGAGGTGATGTGCGTGGGGCAGATTCATCTGTTGATTCACTTATAGGTACTGTGCCATAGGTAATGGCACAGTTTAGTAGCTGGATATTGTCTGTTCTATTCCTTTCAGGAAAAAGTCTTTCAGACTGGTTTTATTTTTGGAAATGGCTCTTCTAGAGAAGCCTGGCAAATATGTACTGATCCAAAACAAATGGGGAAATGGGATTTTTGGCAGAACCAAATTTGAAGTAACATTTATGATATGATATGATATGATATATGATATACGATATAAAAAAACTTCTTACAGTCTTTACTCAAGTAAGCTACCATCAGCCTTAGATGGGATTTCTGTAATGATATCTACAAGGAAGGATTCTTCTTTTCTCTTCTTGTTCCTTTGTTTTCCAGTAGCTGATTCTGGGGAGCATTTTATGTCTAACTGACTACTGAGAGTGGTTCAGTGTTATATCAGATCAACCCTTTAAGATTCCTCGCTCTGGGGATAACACTTTAGGATTAGGGTTTGGGAATTGAAGGCCTTCAGAGCTGGAAATCCACTGAAGTCCACTCAGCCACCAGTGGTCCATTGTGCTCTCCTGGGCGTAGGGGCTGGAGTTGAGCCGAGGCCATCAGAGCTGGATTGCCCGTGGAGGCATGGCCAGCCTTGGAGACCAGGGATGAGGGCTGTTTTGAAGATGGAGCTGTAGCTCAGTGCACACTTCGGCTCAGAGGGACTGAAATAACAACTTAAAGGAGATGTTTCTATTTTTAATGAATAAATACCTTATTCCAGTGTTTTTTTAAGACATCCTATTTACAATTACCACAGTAAGGCAATCTTGTGTTGCTGTTGAGGTGTCTTGTAGCAGAACATGTAAAACACTGTTCTTCAGTGAATTGTGAGCCACACCTGGTGTAATCCTTGGTGACTGCTGTCATTTCAGATGAGACTCAGCTGATCAAACTCGGTTGTAATAGCAAGAAATGAGTGCAGTAAAGCTTAGCCTTTTTTTTGCTTGGTTTGCAGATTTGTTTCTCCTGATATTTTAAGTAAAGAAATTTATTTTTGTGAGCTGTTGGAGAAAAGATAAACTGAAACTATTTTTTCTTTGGGAGATAGTTATTCTATCTGCTGATTTATTCTCCAGTGCACCCTTACTGTCAATTGGCTAACCTTTTCAGTACGGAAAGAAAGAGGACAAAACAGTCTCTCTTTTGCTCCATGGAGACTTCCTAAAGCTAGTATGTTCCATTAGTTGAAAAGAAAAAGAAGGCAAAAGGCACATGTTTCATAACACCATCAGTATCACAGACAAGAAGGATGAAGTCCTCACATGGTAAAAGGACTGAAGGAAACATCATCAGAATAAATAGCTTAGTGGTAGCTCTGTTGATAGGACTGAGATGGGGTAGGAGAAAGATTATTTTACTAACAGTGAGGATTAGGTTTGTGGTTTCTAGAATAGATTAATTTCTTCTGAGGGCTTCTCCCTGCTGCAAGAGAAATGAAGTTGAATCTGGGTATGAAGGCAGTTGCAAATGCATGCAAAAGCAGAGGGCTCCTTCCAAGAGGTGCAGGAGGTGGTGAGCCCTGGGGAGGTAGGGGGACACCATTTCCATTTCTCCCTCCTTATGTTTGGGTTGCTTGGGATCTCTGAGAAGAGAGAATGGCTTTGCTGCAAGGAGAAGGCAAGATTAAGCTGAATCTTAAGAACTGAATCTTGCTTTTTGGAGCTGTGTTTTTTTGTGTGTGAGAGACAGGGAACTCCTGGAAAGAGTCCAGCGTAGGGCAGCAAAGATGATGGAGAGATTGGAGCATCTCCTTGATAAGGAAAGGCTGAGAGAGCTGGGACTCTTGAGCCTGGAGAAGAGAAGGCTGAAGGAAGGCCTTATCAATGCTGACAAGTATCTGAAGGGTGGGTTGAAGGAGGATGGAGCCAGACTCTTTTCAGTGCCTCCCAGTGACAGGACGAGGGGCAACAGGCACAAGCTGGAACATAGGGAGTTCCATTTGAATATGAGGAGAAAATTCTTTGTGGTGAGGGTGGCAGAGCCCTGGCAGAGGCTGCCCAGGGAGGGTGTGGAGTCCTCTTCTCTGGAGACCTTCAGGACCTGCCTGGATGCAGTCCTGAGTGCTGTGCTCTGGGCAATCCTGCTTTGGCAAGGGAGTTGGACTGGATGATCTCGAGAGGTCCCTTTCAACTCTGACAATTCTGTGCTTCTGTAAGCCCCATTCTCAAAACCTCTAAAGACAGAGAGGCTTTTTCTCACCTTTTGGAGATTGTTTTGCCCTTTCTAGCTGTGGACTTAGGTCTAGAAATTTATCTGATAGTCATTAGGTCCATGGTCTTATTATTTTTCCTGTTCTGAGCCATCAATATGAGGACAAATACCTTTCTTTATTCTGAGATAGCGAATCTTTAACAGTAAATGTTAAACAGCATTACATAAAACATGTAATGTTTTACATAAAATATACATAAACATAACATACATTACATGTTTACATAAAATATATAATATAATACATGTAACATGTAGCAGCATTACATAAAACTGAATAAAAGTTTAGCAAAATGTGTTTCAAAGACATGGTCAGGGCTATGTCTTCTACGGGACCTGGGGATGATGCTTTCCTGTAGCTTCTATAGTATGGAGTAGGCACCAAGAAATGAGACTGACTGAATGTGAAACAGCCCAGGCCACAGTTATTGCAGTTTATAATGTAATGTGAAAATCCAAACAACTGGGACTCGCCCAGCACGCAAAAAAGTTTAATGGGACTAGAGGGAACAGTGGACTTGAAACAGTGCTGGTCTTGCTGAAATCTGAGTCTAGGCTGGGGGTGAGGGAGTAGCTGGTAAACTATCACCACTAAATTGCTGTTTATTGCTTGATGGAATTCTCCGCAATTCCTGCTTCTCCCCATCTTTTATTAATCAAAGTGAGGAGTCGTGCTGAAAGTCACAGGGTGTTCCTTCTGTACCACTCACTTGAGTAGTCGCTGTGGCTTCCCAAGGGCTGATGGAGTTTCTGTCCCTTCCTTGTGCCCTCCCCCAGCATCTGTTGTATTGTGGAGAAAACACTGCTGGAACACACCTGTGGGTACATGGACTAGAAAGGGATTTTGTGCTTCAAATGCCTTTGACTCATAGATGTGAGCACCATCTACAGCTCTTGCTGTCTGTCTGTCTTGTTTAATAAATTCGTCCTTCCTTGCGAAAGAGACTTTGATTCGAGGACATCATGTCCTCAGCTCAATCACTTGCCATGAAGGGCTATAAAGAGCTTTCTTCGCTTCATTCTACCTCAAAAGTGGCTTTTAAGACACTGTACCTGGGAAGAAATGCTTCTTGAATCAGTCTATTTTTTTCTCTCTTAAATGCAAATCTCCTACTGTGTTCTTAGTGCTTTGTGTTTCTGTGACACTTTTCATCCAAAGCTTTAAAACTGCAGCGTGCTGTAAGTTTGTTGAAAGTAAGAACATTTTACCTAAGATACATGTTTTTAATTAGACTAAACAAACAGTAATGAAATCACAGTCCTGATTCTGCAGGCTGATCCCACTGATTGAACCCAGCTCTCTCATGAGTTCTTTGTGAAACAGGGGCCTAACTTCACATGCCTTTCTTCTGGAAAAGAAGGAGCTCAGCTGCACCACATGATTAGTTTTTTTAAGCAAATAACTTTTTGGCTATCAATGGAGGGAGCCCAGGAGGAATGACCTGCAGGTGTGGAGGAAAATTTAACTTCCCAACCATGCAGTACTAATTCTTTGTTCTGCTGATGCAGGATTAGAGCTCAATGGGAAAGAAAAAGATCAATGACATTTAAGGCTTTCTCTTACTAAGGTAGGGATTTTTATGTTCTCAGCACCCATAACCGGGACCAGATTTTTCAGTACTGCTCAGCTCCTACTACATGCTTAAGTATATACTTGACATTAAAAACAGCTCAACACCACATGTAGTAAACTCCTGAAAATCTATCCACTTGTATGCCTAAGTTTTCTTTCCGGAAATATAAATCTGTATTTTTTGTTTGCATTCTTAATAACCCAAAATAGCATATAAAAAGTGTAGCGTGGTGATATTTCTGTGAACCTAAGCTATTTGCAATTAACAGTGTCTGGTCACTGCTGTGGAATCCCATTAGCAAAAATCCCAAAGCAGACCCAACCCGGAGGTAAGCAAGCTGTTTAGGAGAGAATTTGAAATTATTTAAACTGTTTCTGAAGATGTTCTAGAAACTTAAACTACAAAACTCTTTGAAGTTCAGAACATTCTTTTATTAGTAATTCATATTTCTGATTTCTGGGATTTGGATAGATCTGAATAGATGATTTTGAACATGAAAATTTTATCACATAGTTTTTTTATTCTAGAAGCAGCAAAGGAGCTTGCTAAAGAAAGACTGGGTTGTGGGGTTTTTTTGCTTTGGCTCGAAGTAAAAACTGCCTATGACTGTCTTAGGAAAGGTCTGTTAAAGTGTGTGTATTTGGCAAGTATACATGTGTATAACAGTTGAAGGAGACTGATGGGTCATAACTCATAAGATGGTCAGCACTCTGAGGTCCCATAAATCTAATGCTTAGATTAAAAATCCTAATTATCCAGGCAAATTTGAAGTAGTTGACGATACTACAACCATTTCTGGTCCCCTTGCCATTGAATTCTTCTGGAGGGAAATCAGTGCTGTAGCATTTTGCCCTCCAGCAGACTCCTTCCTGGTGCTGAAGAGCTGGGACTTCCCCAGAAGTGTCGCTGACGTGACACCTTGATCTGCTGTGAGAGTGCTTTACAAATATATCATTTTTTCCTCATTTCACCTGCATGGGAGAGGTCATAGTGCCATAATTACAAATTTTAGCTTTGCTAACGTAGCTAAGAGCCCATGAAGGACACTTTGCCTTGTTGATATCCGAGTGGATTGATGGCAAACACTGCGGAAGCGCAGCTTGGTTGGATGGTGCAGCCAGATTGACAGGTTTCCACTGCTCATGGGATTCTTTATGAGATGAAGGTCAGTTTATTTTGAGTCTTGTATTCTGATGAAAAAGTCTGATAGTTCAGATTCCGCTTCGAGGGGCTTGGAAGTTGTGGGGGTTTTTGTTTTGGGGTTGGGTTTTTTTTTTGTGTTTCGTCTCGTTTTGAAGATATAATGAGGACCTTGCACTGGAAGCCTGCAGCAATCCTGTTACGCTGTGATTAATGTCACTGTATAATTCTGACAAGCTGAAGCCCTCCCAGGGTGCTCATTCATCATGGATCTCTCTATAGCTCTTATTTATTTATTGAACAACATGTAAGCACAGTTCCCTTTTTTGTTTAATGTATCAGCATTTCAGTGTATGTGGACTTCAAGGTTTCAGTTTTGTTGACAATAATGAGATCATCCAGACAATTATTGTTTGATTTTCACTTCACTAGTGAGGAAGATTAAAGAAAAGTTAAGGAGCTTTGTCTGTTTCCCGTTACCCATTTACTGAGGGGGAAGAAAAACTAACTGTTTAAAATGTATAAATTATGAGACTTTAGATCATGCTCAAACAGTACGTGAGGAGACTGCATACCACTAGTTCATGGAAGTTTGGAATGGGTCAAGCTGGCTTTCTGCTTAACTAAACCGTGGTTTGGATGGATGGACGTGCTTAAACAGCATGTATTAGTTAAGGGCCGAGGTGTATCCTGTGTCTGTCCCACATATGAGCGTTTGTCCAGCTCGTACACCATCAGGCTTCTCGCAGTGCAGGAAGTCGTTGCTTGCACCAGAAGGATCTGTCCCTGGCACCAGCATCTTGTTAAGGTGTCCAGGTCCCTGCTGCCATCTCTGGGAACTGCTGGCTTTCCATTGGAGAATAAAATTGGATGAGAAATCAAACAGGAACTTATAATAGGATGCCACACAAGGTTCAAAAATCAGGGACATGCAGTGCTATAGGCTGGGCTGGGAATGAGAAGGCTGGTAGCATTCTTTAACAGGCTGGAAACTGTTCAGAACCTGCCACGATAGGGGACGTGTAAAAGTGTGAATAGAAAGGGATTCTTGTTACTGTTACTCAAGGAGATGCATTGTTGGACCTGTTGGTCACAAATGCAAGCAAAATCATCAGGGATGTCAAAGCTGAAGGCAACCTGGGTTGCAGCGATCATGTCCTAGTGCAGTTCACTGTCCTAAGGAGTTTGAAGCCCATAAAAAGCACAGTTATTGCTCTAAATTTTAAGAAAGCAAACTTCCAGCTCTTCAAGGAGCTAGTAAATAGGACCCCATGGGAAATGACCCTCAGGGATAAGNATTGCAGGGAGGTCAGACTAGATGACCTTTGGAGGTCCCTTCCAGCCTGGATGATTCTGTGATTCTCCATACAGAAGTAACATTACACCTACAAGAGAAGGGACCAGTAGGAACACTTTGAGATCAGGCAAAAATATCAAGAAGTTGGAGGGAATTCAGAAAAGAGCCACAAACGTGATTAAAGAGCATGGAAAGATGATGGCAAGAAAAGATGAAAAGAACTAGATGTGCGTAGCTATATGATGATTAAGAAGGTGCATAAGTGTCTACAGCTAATTGAAGGGTATAAATGTAAAGGAAGGAGCATAACTGTCTGGGGTGTTATGAGGGCTTGTAACTGGGAGTAGTTGGATGAAATTAATCAAACAAAAATTTAGGTTGGGAAATTTCCAAACGGTGGACCATATGTTCCCTTCTGGCATAAAAACGTGTGAAGGGGAACAAAACACTCTGAAAGCCATGTGGCTTTTGAAGTGCAGCTGTTGTTCCACATTCTCTCCCCTGCTCTGTGAAACCAAGGACCAGGGCCAGGTTTCTGAAGTGCACATTCTATCAACACAAGTGTTAGAAAAACCAGGAAATCACTAGTTAAGCTTATCCACCCCTTGAAGTCCCAGTTACAAGATGTACCTTTGTCTTTCAACCTTGCCCGTTTTTCCTTCCCACGTCTCCTCCCCTCCACCCAACCCTTGACTCCCACTGAGACGGAGTGTTTAAAAATTTATGCTTTTGCTTTGTTGGGAAAGTTGATTGAAGCTTTGAAGTACGTGATTAATGTGTGGACGGCCTTTCAGTTCGGGTTATGTTCAAGTGTGAGGTACTGAAGGGTGGATAAAGAAGGGAGTTGTACAGTGTTTAAGAGTGTTTAATACCAGTCCTGATAAATAAATTTAGTACCTCCTTCCCCTTCAACAGCTAATATATGTGGCTGAAGTTACCACATTGTATGGAGGCCAGAGGTCCTCGTGGCTCTGGTTAGCAGGTAGGAGCGCTGTGCAGAAAGAAACTAATTTTTACACCTTGCTAGGATAAAAACTCAGTACATAATTTATGGGTTATTTTGTCTCTGTGTACAGTACATATACGTGGATGACCTCCACTGGGTTCTGGGTTTGGGGATTTTTTTTTTGTTGTGGTGTCAATTTGTTTTGTTGGGTTTGGCTTTTTTGGTTTGTTTTTTGGTGGTGGTTGTGGTGGGATTTTTTGTTTGACAATCTTAAGAAGACCACAAGTAACTATTTTGACAAACTTAAGAATAACTTTGCTTATTGATAGGATTCTCAACCTTATGTAGTACCTGATAACCTCCAAATTTTAGTCCCCCCCCCGCAAAATGCTTCTTAACATCCCACACTCCCCACAGCTGCACTCCACATTGTCCACTGAAGAATTACAATGTCATGTTTGGGGACTAAATCAAATCATTCCTATATTTCAGCAAGATTGAAATCTCTTTGTGTAAATGCCTGTCTCAACAGTGATTATACAGTCATTGCTGACTTCTTCTCAATAAAATCCCACAGAGTAGAATGTGTCATACAGCGATGGGATTTTGATTTTTTGTTTGCGTTTCTTGAAAGGAAATTTTTTGTCCAAAAAAGTTTTCCTACTCCTAGATTTTAAAGAGACATTGGTTATTAAAAGTGAGTAGGCCAAAGGAGTTTAAAGGAGTTTAGAATACTCAAAGCAAAGTCCTCTAAAAAATAAACTGAATTTACATTTTCCACTAAAACAATTATATTTAGATGAAATTTGCTGCTGATATAAGGAGGGGATTTTTGCTGGTTCACAGCACCCATTGGTTTGGCCTATGGCTGTTCAGGGTAGTCTTAGTGCCTTTCTATTAGACTGTAAAAGCTATAGACTGTCTAAAGACTGTCAGGGATAATAGTTGCTCCATTTTATAAAAAATTAAGAGACCATCAGTAGCTTTAAGTTTTCTTTTACCCAATATATGCAAGTAAATAACAGCATATTAACAAAATCTAGCAACAAGTCCTTTTTTTTATTTTTAATGTTCATTTTAATATCCTCACACACCAAACAATAAGAAAAATAGACCTGCACCCAAACTGAATTAAAATTTCATCAAAAGCACAAAGGCAAGAGAATTTTGAATTAACTGAACTTTTGCCTCCTGCTGTGTATCTAGATATTGCTGGAGTTCCCTAACCTTGATTAGTGTCGACACCAAAGGCTATATGTTATTGTAGATCAACTTGCACAATTACTGCTGACATCTTTAATCTAGCTTTTTAAGCAGAAAAAAAAAGATGTAACAGTCTTAGTGTTTGGAAGCAGGAGCTGGACAAATTCAGAACTGAAGCAATGTGCCCATTGTTAACAAGAAGAGTAAATGAACCGCTAGAACAATTTACCTATGGATGCTTTGGCTTCTCCTTTACTTGAAGTCTTTGTATTAAGACTGGGTGTCTTTTTAACAGAGGTGCTGTAGATCAAACAAAAATAATGGTTTTGATGCAGAAATGAATGGTTGAGGCTCTTTTGCCTGTGTTACCCAGGAGATCAAACACCATGGTCATAGTAGCCTATTTTGGTTGCAACATTCAGTGAGTGAATTATGTATTCAGCAAAATAGCTATAGAAAAATAAATTCTGAGAAAATTGGCTTTCCTTTATTGGCTTTTTGTATAATATATGTTTCTCTTCAACACTTTCTGTGAAGGAAAGCAGCATCTAGATTTAAAAAAATAAGATCGCCAGACACTACTACAGGCATACTACTTTGCCAACTTGACTACCATAAATAGGAAAATATCACGATTGTGTTACCATGTGAAGCTTTTTCAAGCAAAAAATGCGCCCACAACTGTAATAATTTAGATTACATTGTGAAGATTTTCTAATTTCTAAAAACTGCTTTAAAATGTGTTCACAAACCTAGTGAGATATTTAATTTCCTAATTCGCCAGGACAGCTTAACAGACAGGTTTGGTTGATCTCCAAACAGAATTTGAAAAAAAGCATGTGTACTGAGTGTATGGGCTTTTTGTTTTGTTTTACTTTGTTTTGTTTGTAGTAACAATTACAATGACTTCAGTAAATTTGTTTAACAAAGCAGACTGGGACTAGGAGAATCACCTTAATAGGTTTCAGAGGTGACTTTAATTCATTGCAGTTCTTAAGCTATTGAAAGGCAGCAAATGAATAAATTAGGTCTTTTAAAAACAATAACAATAACCTCATGTCTAATGACTTCATGGAATGATTTCAAAGTAATATTGCCCCGGTGGAAAAATGGGAGCCGCCTGCTTTCCAAATGGGCTGCACCTGTGCGGCTCTCGGAGAGGTTAAAAACCTATCAAAGAGTTTCATCTGAGCAGGCCCTTCTGGGACGGGCTAAATGGATTCAGAAGTTGGAGGAGGATCAGCACTCCTGGCATCATGTGCTGTGTTGCTGTTGGTCCTTGTTTCCTCTTAATTATGATACCGCCACAGAAAGACTTTTTTTCTTTTTTTCCTGGTCTCATATAAATAAATTAAAAAAAAAAAAAAACCAAAAAAAGAGTGAGCCTGCAGGCATGGGATGTGATGCCTTTTCTTGCTGTTGGGAGGCAGTCATCTGGTTTTAGTGCTCAACATCTAATAGCTGGCATATGGACAGAGCGTGGCGTTCTGTGCGGCTCCCCTGGTTTCCTATAATCAGCAATTGAGATCCATTATTTCAGCAGGTGTGCTAATACCCGCGAGCACGGCTGCCTCGCCCCGAGAAACTGAAGATGTGTGGCTGTGGCCTCTCGTATTAAAATGTTCATAAAACTGTTATTGCACAGAATGGGTTACGTTCCCATTCTGCAAAATTGCCAGTGTCCTTGGGGAAACATACAGAGTGAGACTCTCTGTAGTGCTGTAAAATTAACTGAAGGATGATAAAAGGTATGATAGAACCCAAAGAGTTCAAATACTACGCGTGTATGTGCTCTTAGGGCCATTTTTGTCTTCAGGAATACAACTGTATGCTGAACGCCTGTGGCTTTTTCCTGGGTTTGTTCTTCCTGTTATTATGTTGGGTGCTCAAATTAATGTGATTGGTAGAAATCGCATATTAGAAATTTTAATATTGGCCAGATTTTGTCGCATTTCTCTTGTAAAATACATTCCACAAAGGGAAGCTGATGTACAGCTCCCATCATGTTCCACCTCAACCGTTAATAGCAGAGTTCGAATAAGATGTGTCAGTACCAGGCTGTTGGAATTAAAAGACGGTGGCAGCAGCAGGAGGCTGGTAACGTCCCATAAGGTAGCTATTAGGAAAATGCACATATTTTTAAAGATGTGTTTAAATTTCAGAGTAGTTCCTTCCCCTACAAACAGGAAATTCCAGTAGTACGTTTAGCACCATTGCCCTCACCAGCTGCTGTATTATTAATAAGAAAATAAAAAGAAGAAGCATTTATCTCCGTACATCTGTTTCCATGTTCCAAAGTTACATATGATGATATAGAGGTGGAGTTAGTAATGCATGTAGAAGCTTTAATGTTCAGACATGTACTTATTAATTTTTCAGACGGCCCTACTCTGTTTTCATTCTTTGCAATTTGTTTCGTTTCAAGAGGCGGAGCCAGTCAGTTCTCTAGTTACAAGAGAATTACGAGTCTATTTTATGGCAATGTTGGCGTCTTAACACTCCCATCTAGGAACATGGTCATGAGAGTGTTTATTCCCAGGAACATCAGGACTATGTATGTGAATAAGCCTCTGCAGAAGAAGGCTACATCCTTGCAAGCTTAATGAGGCTGGGGGGCGTTAAAAGAAGGGAGAGCTACCACTTACCCAAGGTTCTCTTTGAACTGAGATATTTTTCAGCAGTGCTGCTTAAATCTGTACTATCTGAATTGGGACGGCTATAACATGTGACAAGTATCCAGGGCCCAATGCACCTAAGCTGGGAAACTCCAACTGAAATCAAGGGATGTTAAACGTTTCATTCATTAGAAATTAATAATCTTGAGCTCAAGGTTAACATTTTCTGTCTATAATATTCATTAGATGTAGAAAAATAATGAATATTCATTAGATGTTAGCAATCCTAACAGTGCAGAATTCACAATTATCATTTTCATGTTTTCCCAGGGTTGGTGCCGATGCACTTTGGTCTATGTTAGAGCACATCCATGGCTTCTTTGTGCCAGCCACAGCGCAGAGTGCCAACGAGTGCCGGGAGGCTCCTGTGTTTGCTTCCCAGCTGCCTGATAGCCGGAGCTTGGAAATCACAAGCTCCAGAAAAAGCATGAAGTGATTGTACAAATCATCAGATTTGACTATCACTTTTCCTCTGCCTTCTGAGTTTTTTTTTCCTTTAAATTGGCTAAATAGTCCCACTAGGAGGCCTCTAGGTGGGAGGATTTCAGCTAGGAAGTTCACCATGGTTGCTCTGTATCCACAGAATTTGAGATTCCGATTAAACGTAGACGCTGTGGTCTCTAACTTTTCTGACCTACGAGGCCTTTCACTACCCTAGACACCTTCCTCGTCATTTGCCTGCTTCTCTTTTGTGCCCATGCTCTTCTAGCTATTTCTCCCCCTTTCCTTTTCTTTCCTTCAGTGTGTGACAGGAGGTAGGGCCAAGAGTGCTGTAGCTGACATTTGGAAGGATGGAGTCATATGGAGTAAAAGCAGCCGAGCTTCAAGCTGTGAAAGACATGGTGAAAACTGTGTCTTTACTAGAGGCAGACTATTTTTCATGTGCAAGTGAAGACTATTTATAACTGATGAATTTTTGTCCCAAATCTGTAGAGGAAAAAATGAGAGGTGATTATATACTTTATAAGTGGAAAAGAAGTCTTAATGCATTCAAATTTATACCTGTATATATGAAGAAAGTTTTAAGCATCACTTTAGGTCAGGAAACTGGAATTGAAATGGTGAAAGCTGGGAAAGAAAATCAGCTGTTTAAAACCTATGAATTCTAAGACTCTTATGTTACATCCAGACAATAAGTGAGGAGTCTGTGTGAGTTAGGAGTTCTGAAGAAGCTCAAGTGGTGTGTGGACTTGGTTTGCCACCGAGTCAGCCCCCCACTTGCAGTATGATTTGATGGTCTAGATGCATCTTAGTACGTGTTGGAGGTATTGGTCCTGTCCACACACTGGGAAATCTATTACAGTGTCCATTTTCTTGTAAAAAAGAATTTGTATAAAGGATTTGTATATAATTTTTATCTCTTGCTAAGGTCACCGTTTAAGTCTGTGGAGTGAGGGGAGGTGTTTCAATTAAAAAGCAAATGCTTGTGCAGACAGAAGGGTGTTTTTTTAAAAGAGAAGTATGTTTACTAAAAACAGTCAGTCAGACGCCCTGAAATAAACTAAAAAAACCTTTCGTGTTTTGAGTGCAACTCAGATTTTGATGTTTGCCCGGGAACAGCCCGAGACAACACCTGGTTTTCATTTGCCAGCACCTGGTCAGCAAAACTTTGAAAACTGTTTCTACCTCTTGTCTCTCTCTCTCTCTGTATTGCTCGGAATGTATTTGATAGGATTTTGAATACAGGCCCATGCATTAGCCCAACATTGCTTCATATTAATGCACATGATTGTCATGCTTTAATGTTCTACCTATACTACAGGAAAGTATATGATATAATGCCTTTGTGGAATTCACCCTGAAAGGTAAGACATTCTTCACAGAAGAGACAGAATTTTTAAGTCTGTAGGACAGTATATTTGAAAAGAGCTAAGCTGGCATGGCCTAGAGTTTTCTCCTCCACTGGAGCACTACCCTGTACGAGAAGTTTGAGAAGAAGGGTGTAATATGTCTCCTGCAAAAGGATTTTTGCAGTTTCTTAATCCACTGCAGCTTAGACAGAGCTAAAAAAAAGCTGGTAAGCAAAGTCTGCTGGACAAATTCACATTCAGTTATGTTTGTTAGCATTGAGAAAAGGCTGCACAGTAAACCCCTTCATCTCTCTTCTTTGCTTTTATCTTCATTGTGAGGATGTGAAATTTCAGGCTCCCCACAAAGCCAGATGGGATATAGAGAAGAGACCGTCTTTTGGAGAAATACAGGGGGTAAAAAAGAGCTAAAATAGCTATATGAAATACTGTTTTCCTTATTTTAATAGTGTTTCTTAACAAATGTTGTCATACTACAGTCACGTACTATCTGGCCAGCAATAGCTTGTGAAAAACCACGCATTGTGATGTCTCCTTGAGGCATCCATTTCTCATCGAGAGCTGCCTACTTTTTATCCACCGTTCTTGCTTTTTACAGTAAGCGTGCCACTAGACATGCTGAGATATGTAAAGAATATTTGCACTATATTTGAACTCTGACTTGGGTGTTTAGGGACTAACTTAAGCTTTGTTCTTCTCACTTCTTACAGAGCTTAAACTACAGTATGTGATGTTTTAAATATGGTCCTTGAGCCAAGTTGTTTCCTCCCTAGAACATGCGTTAGGCATCAGCTCTCGCCCGTCATTTGCTGGGATTGATAACGTGCCAAGTCTTGAAGTCTTGACTCGGTTCTCACTCTGACAAGACTCCCATGGAAATCAATGGAAGTTTTGCCTGATTAAATACTTCTGGATTCCTCTCCAAAACACTTGGCTTATTTATATCAGGCACGTTTGGAAAAATCCAACATTTTAGCCCCTGTAAAGTAGCGTTATCAAAATGTTAACTGATGGAGGACGTTCTGAAGGCAAAAATACCCAGGGGCCAGCTTTGCTGGCAGCGGAACACTGCCTGTGTTTGAAAACCAAACCAAACCCAAAGGCTGCAGGGACAATACATCCTCTAAAAAGCAGTTAAACTGATCTGGCAGCATCCACATGGACAACGTGAGATGACAGTGCCTCCTTCCACTGTAAGGGGATTGATCTATGAGTTGTGTTATTTAGAGTTGATTTGAAACTAAGTAATAGGCTGAGACGTTTAATATAAAATCATCGTCCTTTTTGTGAAAATTAGAAAAACTAACTGTGCCATCAATTCATACAGAAAGATACGCTGTAGTTTAATAAACATTTCGTTGCAATCAGTTTCAATGAATACCATAAAAACACTTCAGAATTAACATAATCACCAGAAATAAACAGAAATTAACTTTAATGATCAGCTTTTAATGTATGAGTATCATCCAACTCTTATTTTATAAACATGCTTAGGTTTTCATGAAACTTGGCATGATTTATGACATACAATACAGGCTGCTTTGAAAACAATATGAGCTTTGCATCTGGAAAAAGAAGCCGTTTGCGGGGGGTATAGGAAAAAGTAACGTCTAAACGTTCTCCATCATTCTGCCATGGGGTAGATAGTTATTTTGAGACACAGGCAACGTTCATTTCTTAGTGAAAACAAAGGAAGTAAAGCGCATTTTTCAGACAGAGTAAGAAATAACATAATGCAACCAAGATCAGCTGTAATTTTTTAGTTATTCCGCTAAATCTGCGCCATACTGTGGAGCATGAGAATTCCATTCTGTATCCCTCAATCCTACTGGTACGAGCATCCCAGTTGGGCTCTCCAGTTCCATAGGATGGTGGGCATCTTTGTTGTGTCTTTGTCTGGAGCCAGAGAACATCCTTGAGAGGTGTGTGGTGTATACTGGTCCCGCTGTCAAGTGTACTTGTCCTGCAGCGTAGGCGCAGCTTATTTACCATAGCTCTGACTATGCAAACCAAGATCAGGTCGTGATTCTTTCCATTGCCTGGAGAAATGCGTCAAAGGAGTAGAGCCTGGGCTTTTGGAAAAAAAGGATATCGTATTTCTCTCCCAAGTCTTTCTCCAGCTGTCCAGGAACTGCACAGGGAGATTGTGGGATTATGTCTACACTGTGACATGAAGAGTTGTTAAAGCCTACTGAACCCTATGACTCACGTTTTCTTTCCCAATGACTGTTAGCCCAGCTGCAGTTTTGACTTAGAGCATTCACATACTCAGGAAGAGTTGGCTTGTGTTATCTCCTGGCAGAATGTTTTGTAATGTGTATGGTTTGCTTGTGTCTGGTCCATCCAGACTTAGGAACAATAGCTTGGGCTCATACCAGGGATGCTTCAGCAACTACAGGCACTGTCTCCTGCTCTGATACCTGCCTTTTACTTTCCTTTCTTGTACTATCAAACACAGTTTATAATCTTAGAGTTTATTTACTATTGCTGTGTAACCTGCACAGACGTTACTTTTTCTTCTGCCTCCCAGAAGTACAGAGTTTGGGCTGAGGCAGACTCTTCACACTGGCATCAGGTTTTCACTATGAACTGGGGGCAGGCCGAGCCCTGGAAACGCAGATAAAAAAAGTCAGCAAAGCTGATGGTGTGGCCATCCACTGTGACACAGCATTTGAAGGATAAGGGCATAAAAAAAGCCCTTGGGAGGGAATTGTTTAGGATGGGAGCTGCTGAGTTCGAGATGCATCAGGGCTAGGCAAGAGCCCAACTTGCTGTCTGCAAAATGTTGTTCCCTGTCCCTGCAAGAACACGTTAGGAGAGAAACTGCCTCCAGTCACCTTGCAGCTGTGTTTGGAACTGGATTGCACTGCAAGTTTTGGATGCTTCTTCCTTTAGTTCCCGTATGGTTAATTAGGAAGAGGAAGATATGTGTCATAAGGACAGATGCAACAGTAATGACAACTAAATTTAGGGAGTCATTAACTGGTCAACTGTTCTCCAAACTCTTTTATGTACAAAGAGGATAGTTCTGAGGTCTCTAAAAACATGAGCATGATTGCACTGCGAAACATGAACAAAGCTACCTTCTTTGAAGCAGGATGATGTATTTTAAAGTTTTGATTCTAATTTTTTCACCAGTTCATGTGTCTTTCTGCTTTCCTATTTAATGCCTCTGGAAATCCTCCTGCTTCCACGGGGCCTATGAATGCTCCTCACAGGCCAGAATCACTCCCTGCTAAACCAGAGAAAGTTAAAAAGCTTTATGCTACTTCCATTCTCTGAATCTCTTGGAGTGAGTCTGTTTTATCTTCGCTGCCTTTCAGTTTGTATGCTCTTTTGGCAGGAACTGTTGGCCTGATTCTGATCTTATCTGAAGTGTGTAAATCAGAACAAAGCCCCTTGCTTTTGAGTCAGGCATGGGAGCAAACACCCTGGCATGGTGGATGGCATTATGTACTGTCAAGAATTCCATTCAAATTCACAGCAAAAGGGAATTCTTAACCAGGTTCAATTTATACAAAGGGCAGTTTGCTACTACAAAGGGAGTCAAATAAATAGAATGACTCAATACTGAAACAAAAGTGGAGGTAGGGATCACAGGAGGGAGTTTTAAAGGCGTTTATTAGAAAGTCTAGAGGAGGAGGAGAAAGTGAAAAAGAGTTCAGCCCAGGCATGAACAGTCAGCATAGACTCATTTTTTTCTGGAACATACTAAGCTGGCAAGATGTCTGGTATTTTGACTAAAATACAGTGATTCTTCTTTCACTGGCTATTAAGACTACACTTAAACTCTCAGAAAGGGATGGAGGGATGGTGGCATCAGACTCAATGGGGAGCAGCCATGGTAGTTAAAGTCAGTGTAAGTAAAAGCATCATTTGAAATAGAGTGATTTTTAATTGTAATGTTCAGTGTTCTGGCCAGCAGTGATTTGGCCAGGAATACAGAAGAAAACATACAGCATTGAAAAGTGACTAGTGGTAACTAGTAAATACCACAGTATTTAATTTTTAGATTTGGACTGACACAGCTATGTTTGTCTTGAGAACATCTTTGCAATTTGCCTTTGATCTTAAAAGTCAACAAGAACTTGTCTTTTAGAGGGAAAAAAAATAAATCTCTATTTCCTAATTTCTTTCTTTGCATATTTGCAGGCAATATTTATGCCCCTGTATAGATTTTACCACCCAATCTATAATATATTATGGTTGCTATATTGCTATAAATTCGGGGTTAACTGACCTATTTTGGAGCTTCTTTGCATGAGAAATTATACCACTAGAAGTACAGGGGAAAAACCTCACTGGGGTAATTCTGATAGTGAACTTGTTTTATGCAGAGAAATTCTCGGAGGATGCTAACATTTGCTATCTCAACAGCTTCCCTGCACTGATAAGTTTGAAAACATTCTGGAGGTCCATTGCCACTGAAATTGCATCAGTCAGCAGGCAAAGTCTCACTCCCTTCCAACACAATATTGCCAAAACTGGGAGAGCTTGATTTGATTCACTTCAAGTGAAGGAAGCGGTTTTCAGAATTTATAATTCAACTACAGCACTTACCACCACAGAATTTTATGGAAACAAAATAGATTCAAGAAAGGATTAAACCTATCTCTAATTAAGCACCACTGCCGAGTTGCAGACGCTAACTCAAGGTGTTCCTAAATTTCCACTTGTTGGAATTAGGGAGGATGGTGGAGATAAACCTGCACATGCTGCCTTCTTCCCTTAACAGCTTGTAGAACTCAGAACCATGACACTGAAGCATTAGTATTGCTGGAGATACACAGGGAAAGGCTGAGAAGCAGGCTGGCAGGTTGCACCAAGGGAAATTCTGAACAGGTATAAGGGTAAAAATATTTACAGGTGTTTGCACTAGGTGACATCCAAAGTCCCTTCCTGTCTAGATTATAAAATAATTCAGTGATTATCAAATTGGAAGGAACTTGGTAGTCTGGCTAAATCACTGCTACTGAAGGAAATAGCCCCTTTTTGTCTCTTCAGTCTCTTTCACAAGTTGATCAAATTCCCTCTTCAAAATACTTGGTAGGGTCAGTGGAAAAAAAATTATCTAGGGAGCTTTCCAGCTTCAGCTTCTGTGCACTGCTCTTCCCTTCTGTGCGGTTATCTCCAGTCTTTGTAATTTAAATGGCAGTTACATCTCATTGTTTTCCTCATCACATAGGACTAAGGACCAGATACCATCAATCTAGAGCTACTGTCCTTTGACCCCCACAGCTGGGGTTCCCTCACTCAGGAGACCTCCCTCTTCCCTCCAGTAACTGAAGAGTAATAGTTTATGACTCTGTCGACTCAGAGATTTCTAACAGCGTGTATTTGCTAACGTTAGACTTCAGTAAGCCTTCCAGAAAGAGATTAGGAACTTTTCATGAGTTTTCTTGCTTTGTCTCTTCATAAATACTGAGACTAAATTCCGTTTCCATTCATTGTGCCTACTGTTCCCAGCCTCCCGAACCGAGGATCCCATCCTGCCTGCAAACCCCGTCTCAGCGCTCACTCTTAACTCATTAGGCAGTTGGATGAACTCTGCTCCTTTGCTGATAGAGAAGCCCTGCTCTACTCCAGGCTCTGCAAAAGCATGTGCTTTTGCATGTGTTTCTCCATAGGGAAAAAAAAAAAAAATCAGCAAAACAGTAACTTATTGCATTCTTAGTCTTAAACCTGCACTGTGGTTTGTTGAACCCAAAGCATTGTATGAACGTCATATATCTTATGCATTTTCAGTACTTCCCCATACTTTTTAAGAATAGTTTGTGCCCTTAGTGTTGTTCACCCCTGAAATAGTTTAATTTAGAATAAAAAAAATATTAAATTTTCATATTCCAGCTTATACAATGTAGGTGTGTTACAGAGGTATTCACCTGAAAGGAATGTTTAATTTAAATATTATTGAAATATTAGAAATGTTTCTCTATTACCTGGCTCATCACTGTACTGCGGTTCACAAAACACAGAAATCTGTTGGTAGCACTCTGGTTCATAAAGTTTTTAATTTGAAAGTCTTAGATCTTACGCTCTGTACTTCAACTCACGGGAACAATACCATCAAGCCTAAACTTTTTACAGCTGCCTGATCCTCTTCTGGCTGATTTCTGGTTGATTTAATACTCTTCCAGATGAGCAATTGATCCCTTTGTCTAGTCTCTCATTTCCTGAGTGAAAAGAAGTGACCCTAATAGCGTGTGTCCCCTGCAGCCCCGCCGCTGCAGAGCTCCCTGCCCGTTGCACACAGCAATTTGCCTTTGCAGGAATTCGCCTCCTCACCAAGTCTGGCTGGAAGAGAGCAGACTGTGACTCTCCCCTGTGGGTTTGGAGCCATTGTTTTTGTTTTGATTTGGTGTTTGGGTGGTTTTTTGTGTATGTGTGAGTGTTCAACATATTTGGCTTTGTTGACTGTGTTTACTCTAGAGGAGGAAGAGAGAAGCTGGTCAGAAAATGACACGGGGTTGAGCAGTTGCTGAACTGCTGCTTGTATCATTCTTTAACTGGGTCACCAGTTCACATTCAGGGCGCTGAAACCTGGTGTTCCTGCGTTAGAGGCACGAGGAGAGCTTTTGATTTGAAGTGTATGTTCTCCATATCTAACTATTCCTTTGTGATATTCATCTTGAGATTTCAAGAGGCAGGTTAAATGGGAGACATTTTATAGATGGCTTTAGGCTTTATGCTTGCTCTGTTCGCTCACCAGGTGATGGGCCTTTCCTGTACCGGTGAAGTTCTAAGCTCTTCCACAGCCCAAGGTGGGAACTCCAGTCTCCACTGTTGTGCCCTCATTATCAGAGTGTACCAGCTCTTCTGCCGCCTTTGCCCCTTTGAAGTGTAGAAGTTGGTAACCCAGAGCAGGCTGACGGAGAGTGGGGGACATCAGAGTGAAAAAATACAGCTCTGAAAATACCATCGTACTGTTGTGTCCCAGTGTTAAAATTCATGTAAGTAGCTGTCAGTGTACGCAGACCAGGAGCTAAAGCTGTTTATGTGCTGTGTAACGTGGCAGGGGAGCCTTTTGATTTACTGAGCCGCTTTGTCTACATCCATGGCTGCTTCTTTGCATGCTTAATATTATCTTTACAGTTCTAAGAACAGATAAGCTGTTCTGACCCTCAATGGGATCATCAGATAGATCTTCTTAACAGCTATTATACTGATTATTTTTTTAATAGAAAAGGCACTCACAATTCTGCATTAACGTTGGGATTATTTTCAAGATGCAAACACCCTCAGAAGAGCCTTCAGAGTGAATAGAGCTACTTTCCCATTTTGTTATCTTTATATCATCAAATATAATCTGGCAATGAGTTTATCTGCTCTGATCATCCTCTCAGCATCAGTTATTTTCCCACCACAATCACAGACTGTCATTGGCTGGGTACGCTAGAGACTCCTTGAGAGTATTAATGCTTTGTGGGTATCAAGGTTTTGCACGCTTGCTGGATTGCTTTTAAGCTTGGTAAGTGTCCAGCAATGATAACTGGGTAATTTGTGGCTTTATGAAAACATCTGTATGGTTAATACTTCAGTTAAGTGTGACTAACTTATTTCCCAGCGCCCATTGAGTGACCTGCTTCAATCCTCTTGTAAACTAGAGATTCATTTCTGTTACGGGAAACATCTCTAATGTGATTGCAAGCTAATAGCTTCCATTTTTTTTCAATAACCCTAGTTTTACATGTGACTCTACAGCTAAGTACCTGGGTTCCAATCAGCATTACTGCTGTGATGCTGCTAACTAGTTTCATCCCATGCATGTTATACCTGAACCCAGTACAGAATTGCAGGAGGTGATTCTCCCCCTCAACTCTGCGCTCATGAGACCCCACCTGGAGTACTGTCTCCAGATCTGGAGTCCTCATCATAGAAAGAACATGGAACTGCTGGAACAGGTCCAGTGCAGGGCCACAAAGATGATCAGAGGGGTGGAGCACCTCTTCTATGAAGACAGGCTGAGAGAGCTGGGGCTGTGGAGAGACCTTCTAGCAGCCTTCCAGGATCTGAAGGGAGCTCCAGGAGAGCTGGAGAGGGACTCTTTGTCAGGGAGTGGAGTGACAGGACAAGGGGGAACAGTTTTAAATTGGAAGAGGGGAGATTTAGATCAGATACCAGAAAGAAATTCTTTCTTGTGAGGGTGGTGAGGCACTGGAACAGGTTGCCCAGAGAAGCTGTGGCTGCCCCATCCCTGGAGGGGTTCAAGCCCAGGCTGGATGGGGCTTGGAGCAACCTGGTCAAGTGGGAAGTGTCCCTGCCCATGGCAGGGGGGTTGGAACTCAATGATCTTTAAGGTTCCTTACAACTAACCATTCTATGATTCCATGATCTTCAACCCAATACATTCTAGGCTCTTTACTGGCTTAAGCAACTTGAATATTCTCTTCCACATAACTTCAGCATTTGTTTAGACCTTTTTCCTGCATGAGACTGTAACACAGTCTTTTGAGATCTTACAGTGCAGTTCTTCAGTGCCCTTCCTTACCATTTACTTCCCACTGGCTTTCCTTTTCTTTCCATGATGCTCTGTGGCAAGATGAGCTCATGCTCTGCATTTTATTAGCTGAGCCTATTTGGAATAACATCTAGGCGTTGTTAGGATTCATAGATGTTGGCAGGGTAAGACATGGCACGAACATAAAATTTGTGTGGATACTGGTGAGCTGTGCTAAAAAGATGTGTCAGGCCCTAACTGTGCTTAGTGTGTGAGGTTTTTTGCTGTGATGAAAACAGGACCTACAGAATCACTGTTGCCTTTTCACATGGCTAAAACTCTTGGCTTTGAAAATAAGATGGAAACGGAGGTGACTTGACTGGAAAGCAGACATTGGGAGGTGTTAGCCCATAGGTCTTTTGATAAAGGCCCTATTTTGTAGCAACTTTTTGATGTCTGATCTGCGTGAATGCATGTCACAAAGGCACAAAGGTGTTCTAGTGTCCTAGAAGTGTTTGTTCTAGATCCAGGACTAACAAATCAGGAAGCTTCCATTCTGCTGGAAGTTGGAAGTTCAGAATGGAAAAGTGGTTTTGTCCTTCTCCTTTGTGAAGGGAGACCATACTTTGCTGCAGGTCTATCTTTGTTTAGTAAACACATAATAGGATGAACAAACAGCTTCAAAAAAGATATAATGAAGTAGTCAGTGATGGTCATTTAGAAAAGCTCATGATCGGGGTCTTCAGTAAGACTAAAGACTTGATCATCTAAACTAACACACAATATAGATGTTTGTCAGATTTACAACTTCAGTGGACTCTTAACAGCAACATCTTTAACCAGAGTGTTTCAGTCTCTTGAAAGGCCCAGTAGTAAGTCATCCATAGTTCCATATCCTGCACCTTTATTTCAATTTAAAATATCGGGATTTCACTCTGTGATGGAAAAAGCATTAGCCATGATTATCTGAAGACGAACTGCATATTGGAGTGGAGTACTTCATTTACCAGATGATTTCACTGTTGCACACTGTTCTGATATAGCATCCCTCTTAGGTAAGTATTTTAGCACTCTATAGGCTATTCTTGAAAGAACAAAACCATTGTTCCAGTCAATGAAGTGGGAATATTTTCAGTTGTGTAAATTCTGGGTGTACTCCTGCTTTTTGATGAGCCAATTCTTTCTGGTATGTTTACCCTAGATACTAACAGGAGTTAACAGAGGCACAAGGAGCCATCTGTTTTTTGTCTTATGTAGTTTTGTTTGGATGACTTTACCTGGTGATTGCTCTGGTAGGCATAGCGTTTGCTGTTAATTTTTCAACCTGGTGATAATGGACAAAGTATTATCACCATCCCTATACATGAGCCTGTTTGTGGTTTAAGTCTGTAAAGCTATGGCAGCAATGTGTGGTTTGTCCAGATCATAAATTTGCTTTCCTGAAAATTCAAGTAGAAATGCCCTGCTGATCTAAAATGTGTTTCCAGGAGGTGCAATACTATGGAATATAAACATTAGCTCTACTAAAGCACCACTGCTACTTCTGTTGCACATTCGCCCTCTATCACTCGACTCTGGGCTCAGCCTGTAAAAACTTGGGCTTGTGTAGGCTAGAAAAGGAGCAGTCTGTGCATTTGTGTGTTTATGTGTATGGAAGGGATAAACGAACTCTTAAAAGTGCCATATCTCAATTTACTGACCACTGAAACGATCTCTCTTTCTTATCCAACCTGAAGATTTCTTATACTGGCAAACTCACAAATAAGCCTCTTATGCCCCTTGAAGCTCTGTGTATCTATGATTATCTGGGGACTTTGCCAGTTCTTATTGGGCAATTTTTTTCATGTTACCAGGTCTAATAACTTCATTCAATGTTTGAATTGTTACCATTTACTCCTTTTTTTTTTTTTTTTTTTTTTCTTTTTCTACCAACTGAATTGATTTGCTTTGCTAATTGCACAAAAATATCCCAAAATACCTCAGACTTCCTCTTTCCCAAAATACAGATCCGGCTCTAAGTTGCTCTGCTTCAGCTCACGGCAAGCAGTTGGCATCTCTTTCAGTTCCAGTTGCCTTCCTGCCCAGTGGGCTGCTGGAAGGGAAAGGTTTGAGTTCTGTGTGCAAATCCATAGACTCTTGGAACGACTGTTGCTTCTTTTTTTCTCTCCCCTGATCTCAGTCTGCAAGTCCAGATGCCTCTGAGTGTGTACAAGCTGGTTCATTGCCTGTTTATCCTGGAAGACCTTACAAGTACTTGAATATACCAAAAATACAAGTTCCCTCAAGTCCTTTGTCAGTTCAAGTGGGGTTTCCTCCTTCCCTCCTGACTTCTCTCTTGGTCATGCTGTGGCCAGTCATGCCCTGTGTTGGCTGGTTCAAGAGTATCAAGGGCTGCTGCTGGGCTGGAACGATTCTGGTTTTAGGAGGGGGAAGAAAATTTGCAACATTGTTGATGCTAGATCAGAGTAGCTGAGTGTTAAAAATCCTCTGTCCTCTCCAACCATCTTGTGAGCCATTCAGTTGAATTTGACACTGAGCTGAAAAAATGCCAGAGCTTGTGCTTTGGCTTAGCAGGGTTCTAGCAATTTGAAATTTCTGTGCTGCTACTTCAGATCTCATTGCTAGCACCGCTGATCCCTTTCTGACCGAAGGGGCTCGCCAATTTTAGCTTGTTTCTGTTGGGAGGAGAAGTTGTCTATGGAGTGAAGTATTTCTCTGGGACAAATCTGTTCAGTTACAAAGACTACGCGCTGGGGCCTGTTTGCCTGAGCACAGCTGGGATTAACAACAGGACTCAGAGATCCAGGCCTTCATCCAGCCAACCCTTTACTCTAAAACTCTTCTTAACTCTTCTCAGATCATGTTGCCTCCATTTGCTTTGGTTTTCTTTTTGCTGCCTTCATTTGTTCTTCCACATGCTCAAAGATGCAGCACAAAAAGTCGCTACAAACCCCTTTGTCATTGCATTTTTTTAATTGAACCACAATTGAATTTCTGCCTGCAAGGATCAGCCCATTCCCAGGTTTTTCCAGGGCTTCGCTTCTTTCAGCTGTCACTTAACCAAAGGAAAACGAATGGAAATTATCTCACAGTCGGTAGAATGACTTGTTTGTCTGGTGCCAACCAGAGTGTTTTGAAACAAGAATTCTCCGTTGATGTTCACTAGAGCAAACTGCCAACAAATGGAGTCACATTTCTGTGGGCATATTCTGGAATTTGGTGTGTGCCTGCAGAAACATACTCATTTAGGAATTAACTGTGATTTCAGTCTTGTGATGAAAGTTATAGATGAATTTATGGAGGTGGAAGTAGAATGAATGCATCACTTCAGTTTACTAGAATGGTGCATCATTTGGGTTAATCTACCCAAGAAAGGACTTACTCAGAAACTGAGTTGGGAGGGGCTTACTCTTGACTGCATGTTTCTTGGCTATCTTTTAGTGTTTGGGGAAGAACGTGAAGGAAGGTGTTCTTAACAGAAGATACTGTGTCGAAGATTACATTCTACTTTTCCTCATCAGCTGAGTTGCAAGCGCAAAGTGAGGATGGGCATTGGGTTTTCAGCTGTAGTGGATAACCTCTAAAAAGGGGTGGGAAAGCAAGTTCTGTGACTGTTTGGTTGTCAACTTCTGGTCTTCTCTAGCAAACTTACAAACCAATCAAGATACTTGGTCTGTACTCTATCTGTCTTTAATAATGATTTAAAACAATTTGTGATGTTTTCATCCCAGAGAAAATGGCAGGTTGCATCCAAAGCGTGTGGTAGTGCTCTTGATATTTTTACAGATATTTATAAAGGTTCTGCAAGGAAGGAAAGATTCTGTACAAATACAATCGGGAAAGTTTCTATAGAACAATACAACTCTAATTTTAGTGGTTATGATCAGGTTTCATTTGACTCCTCAGTGTGAGCAGTGCTTGTCTTTCCCTCAGTGTAGAACATTTACTTAATTCTGCAGCCTAGAGCTGGGAGCTGTCAGGCTGTCCTTGTGACTGACTGAACATAGGCTCATGTTCAAATATTAGATTTTTATTTCATAGGTTATAATTGAGTCCAATATAAACAGAGAGCTGGTAGAAAGGCCAGAGACCTACTCATGGCAATTTGGAAGTGTTGAGGCTCTTAGGAATTACTCATCTAAAAAAAGAATACTCAGAAGGAACATGTTTAGTAAGCAAAAGAGACGATGAAGAGCTTAACTGTAGAGACGATCAGGAAATATATTTTTGATCCTCAAATCAATGGAAGCTGAGAAAAGAAACAATTCTCAGGCAAAGTTCCATCTTTTCCAGCTTTGCACTGACATTATTTTCAAAGTTCTTGATCTTTCTATACAGTAAGAAAAAAAAATTCCATTAAAATGTTTGGGGCTTTTTTACAAAAAAAAAAAAAAAAAAAGAAAGAGAAATTCTTCACTAAAAAGGTTGAATAGGTGATTTCAGCCAATGTCATTTAATCCTTTACACATGTAGGTTTAACCTAGGGTGGTCATGTGTTCAGAATACACGACATTTCCAACACAACTCTAGAGTTTTCAAGGGTGTGAAGCAGCACACACGTTACTTGGAGTGAGGGAATCATTCAAACAGATTGGGGTTTTTGAATAGGTTCACCATGACGTACAGAAGAGATGTTATCTGAAAAGTGCTATGAGCAAGGAAAGCGTTTTTGATGGTCTGTATGATTATTTATATTTTCTCTTAACTCTTAGTACCAGTTGTCACTGAATGCTGTTCCCCTGGAGTCTTACATTCTTGGTAAACATAAAGCCAGTTCTATTTAGGATAACAGTGTGATTCTGGCAATCATTGGGTACTAAAAAATGAATCAAATTGGTTGGAGAAAGCCTTTATTTAAATTTAAAGTTTGTGGGGCACCTATTAAAAACTTGATCTGCCCAGTAAGACCAAGGCACGCACCTTTAACCAAGTGCTGCTTGGAAAGGCCTTTGAATGAAAATATTCAGATTCCAAATCATAATGGATATATGATAATATAATATTCAGATTCCAAATCATTGTCTTACACCTTGTCTGTAAAGGGATTTGAATTTACACGAGTAAGTAAAAAAACCACAAGGCAAATATGTTCAAGAACACAATCCTGTCATGTAGAATTCGCGTAACATCCGAACATCAGGAGTACCCGTCCCCACTGCTCCTTCTGAGGGACAACTCGGACTTTATCACTGTTTCAGACCTTTGAAAACAACCATAAATACATGCATTTGGGTGACAACCATAAATATAGGAAATGTACTGCATACTTTGAAGCCTGTAGAGTTCAGTCCCCAGAAAGAAAACAAAGAAAAAAAGGAAAAAAAAAAACAAACAGGGGGGAAAAAAAAGGAAGGAATTTGTGCTGCAAGTGAAATCCCCACCTGTGTAAATGTCTGACCACTGAAAACCAGGGGAGGCGCTGGAAGTGCTTCATACTCCCAAACGCATCCATTCTCATCTTAGGTGATCTCTGTAGCCCATTGTACCCATTGCGGCGAAGCGCCAGAAAAAGGCCTACTTGAGCTGCTCCTTGGTAAGAAAAACACCTGAGGAAAATTTCTGAGGACTAGACTTTCAGCTGCATTTCTTCTCCATTTTTATGTTCTTAAAGAAGAATTTATATTGCCACCAAAGAGCAAATATCTCCGGGCTTGAAAGCAAGCATGGAAAGCATTGTTTACTGATAATTTGTAAAGTTTTGTGTGAATTTCGGAGCAGGTTTTATGTATAGAGAATGCTCACATCTGCCAGCAGAATAAGGGCTCGTGTCTGAACTGCCAACAGCAATAGACTGCGCATGTATCGGGAAGGGTTTGTCAACTGCTCCCTTCTTTTAATTTGCACGGTTAGTGCTGTGAGGTTTATGCAAGGCAGCTCTCAGGGGAGGGGACTGAAAGTTCTTTGAAGTCCTTTGTGGTGGCTGTCTAATCTGGAGAAGAGGATTACTTTCTTTCTGCCAGAAGCACATGACAGTTTGGTAATTAATGAGCATCATAAAGTTCTCTTTTTCTATTAGATACCCATTAGTAAACCTGGGATGGTTGTCATTTTGGACAAAACCGTGCATATCCTCATTTTATCCCAACATCAAAGGGGATCTCCTACTGTCTGATGCTGAATGCTCTAATTGTGTTTGCGTTCGGCGGAGTTGGTGCAGAATGCATCTGAAACAAGTCTTTGGCATAAACTGTAGGTCCTGTGATTGGACACACAGCCTGAGCCTTCCCAGAGCTAACAGCTTAAATGAGTGGTGGGTTTCTCTATTATTTTAAACGTACTGCTCTCTTCCTCTCCTGTCTGTCTGTTTATGCTATTTGTTTTCCTTTGAGAATACAGGAATTAACATACTTTCCACATCCATATCATGCTGAAAAAAGGAAAGCACTGTGTTGGGCTATTTCCCCTTCGCCTTTTGATATAGTATTACAAAAAGTCTTTCTTTAGGATTTAAGAGCATTTCAGGTATTAAAGCTCTCTTGGGTTGTCTTTTTCACATTATTCTGAAAGTACAGAATGGTTTCCTGCTCTTTATATTTGGCTCTTTTATACTGAAACAGTTGAAAAGTCCTAGTCTGTGGACTTTTTCTTTTTGAGAAAATGTCACCCTTTCTTCCAAAGGGTCCAGTTTCTGAATGCAGTGTAGTTTCTTCAACTGCATTTAATCTCCTTTAGAAATAAGAAGAATGGCTAAGCAGACTGTTTTAGATATTCTGAATTTAAGATTTTTTTGAAGGTCAGATGCTCATCCTATACTCGAAATCTGTGCCGCATACAGACAGGAAAGGACTCAAGGATATGCAGGCGCCTTTTCTGTAACGGAGGTTGGACCAGAAAGCTCCACTGTAATGAAATGTGAGGGCTTCAGAGGGACTGTACAGTTGTAAAGCCAAAAAAGGAATATACATACCTAAGATTCCTTCTGGTTTGTTTCTTTTATGATTTTACCTTTTTAATAGGATAGTGTCTGTGTTAGTTGTAGTGCTTGATGGGGACAGAATTCTTGTTGGGGGTTATCTGGATGCTGTGCGTCGTGACTGTTCACTTGGTATTAGCAAACAAAGTGTTATTAACTTTTGCATCTCGTGTGGGGAAAAAGTCCTGGTGATCTAACAAAGCAACTGTAAATGTCTACAGTATAAAAACACGTAATATAAAAGCAGCTGGCTTTCAGTAGCCAAAATGTTGGGCTTAATCGGAGGCACCCTGCAGCATGGGTGGAAAGGAAACTGGCAAAAATAAAATGTTCTTCCTTTATAGTAAAACTGGAAGAGAGGGACTGAAACACTTCTGAAATGAAAGTGCACCTTCCCCATTAAACTCATGGGGAAGATGAACTTAGATAAATAAAGACTCAGGTGAATAAGAATTTGAAAGTATTTTTTTCAGATGACATCTTAAATCTTTATAATTATTATATTTAAAATATAATTTTTGTATTTGTTATATTTAGGGCTTGGACTTTCAATCGTTATTTTCTGAGTCATCTTTGCCCTTAGGAGATGAACGGAATGAGTAATACCAGAGAAGATAAAAACCCAGTTGTAAATATAATCCCTGTATTCTCTCAAGTATCAAATTGGAACTGGTCATAAAATTTATGGTGGAACAGCTTTTCATTGCAAAATATCAATCAGTGTAAATGTTCCACTTTTGACCATTTTCTATGTATTTAAAAATATTGGAGCAGAATATTTGAATAGACTTGAAATTTCTGGAATAGAACATGTTGACCTTGTAAAGTAGCTTTTTAGCCCATTGTTTAAAATTAAGAAGATAAATTGTGCTTTGGAATAGAAAAAGCCAAGAATCAGAACGATCAGTTTCAAACTAAAAAAAGCATTCAGAAATTCATGAAAATGTCAAGAGTTTTTTCCTCTCGCAGAATGCTTTAAAAAAAATAATTGTGGGATTTCCTACACAGCAGAAAATTTACCTTCTGCACAGCTCTAACCTCAGCTATAAGCTTGACAAAGGCTTAGGCCATTGGAGCAGTTTTAAACTCTTAGATTTGCATGTCATGTTAACTCTAAAATGAATGCGGGGGATCACATCTGGATTGTTTTAATTGCTCAAGTGCCAGTTAGGATGGTTGACATATTTTGTGCTCCTTGCAAAATCAGTCTCTCCTGCCAGTTGGTACTCAAAAGACCATTTCATGGTCTGAGATTGGTATGTGCCATTTGTGATTGAGTGTAGATGGAGACTCCAAGTGTGTTCCACAGTGTAGCCTTGCACAGCCCGTATCGATGTGGGGATGGGGCTGGGAAAGCCAAAGCCTACCTGGAGTTGAATCTGGCAAAGGATATGAAGGGCAACAAGAAGGGCTTCTGCAAGTGTATCAGCAGGGAAAAATGGGGGTCATTGAGTGAGTGAGGTGGTGGGCCTGGTGACAGAGGACACTGAGAAGGCCAAGCTACTCAGTGTCCTCTTTGGCTCAGTAAGACTAACCTTAGTTAGTTAGTTAGTAAAACTAACCTTTACCAATCCCAGGTTCCTGAGTCCAGTGAGAAAGTCTGAAGCACTGAAGACTCACCCTTAGTGAGAGAGTGTCAGGTTTGGTAACATTTAAAGAAACTGGATGGACACAAGTCCATGGGAGTTGATGGGATGTACTCAGAAGGGAGCTGGCTGGTATCATCGATACCACAATTGAGGCCACTCTCAATTATCTTTGAAGAGGTCACAGCTATTGGGGAGGTTCCTGAGGATTAAAATAAAGCAAACGTGACTCATATCTTTAAGGGCAAAAAGGAGTATCTGAGAAATTACAGGCCATCTTCACCTTGATCCCAGGGAAGGTGTTGGA
Organism: Pedionomus torquatus; assembly: GCA_013398155.1. NCBI lineage: Eukaryota > Metazoa > Chordata > Aves > Charadriiformes > Pedionomidae > Pedionomus > Pedionomus torquatus. The sequence continues at coordinate 197,153 of VZRU01003879.1, read as the reverse complement.
GTAAATAATCCTGGAAACCATTTCTGAGCACACTAAGGACAGAAGGTGACTGAGAGTGGTCTGCATTGATTTGTGAATGGGGAAAATAATCTCTGACAAACCCAGTAGCCTTCTGTAATGAAAGGTGGATGTTACGGTGGATATTGTTCACCTTGACTTCAGTAGACTTTTTACGCTCATAATATTCTTTGAGATAAGTCTCACATAAGATTCTTTACTGACAAGCTGATGAAGTACAGATGAGTGGACAGGGATGTGGACTGAAAACTGGCAGAAGTGCTGGGTTCAGAGTCTTGTGATCAGCAGTGTGGAGTCCAGCTGGAGGCCAGTCACCAGTGGGGTACCCGAGGAATCAATACTGGAACCCAATCCTGTGTACCATCTTCATTCATAACCAGGACATGCAATCTTTAAGATCACTTCCAACCCAAAGCGTTCAACAATTCTATGCTATCTTTTAGGTTGAACTATTTTAAGACTGATCTATTTAAACTCCTTAACTATTTGCCAGGGTGCCATAATTCTGAGTATACATTTCAATCGTATGAAAGAGTAGTTATTAAAATATGGGACTTTATAGTAAAGAGAATATAGAAATTATAAACAAAAGTTACATTATCCATCTCATTGGCTTGTGCTACAGAAAATAATTTGTGGAGAACCATAGGGTATTCAACAATAATCCAACAGCGGGGAAGAGCTGAAGTATATTCTTTTTCCATAGAGATTTATGCTGATTTGTAGAATTTTAAATCCAGTTTTATTAATGCCTTCCCACTCTCAGTAGGAAATACTCAGAACATATGAGGAAACTGTCTTATGAAACAAGAATTTATTTTAATAATGTGAATATCATTGTACAGCTACTCAGACATAAAGAGAATGAATTGTACCTCATGGGTCTCTTGAAATCAGTATGGAGTCTCCAGACCAGCTCAGTGGTTTAGTTGAACTTGGTGCAGGAATTTTCTTCCTCTCCTCCGTGGGGACGATACTAATTGAACCTCTTCAATTGGTCTCAAACGCTCATGATCCACTTTATTTTTTGTGGTAGGTAGTTTAAGAATTGCTGTACGGAATGCTCGTCTCTAACGGTGACCAAAAGCAGATGCCTGGGGAAGAGTATAATAATAGGGTTAACGTATCGTGATACTTCCACTCACTCATCTCTCAGTCTCTACCAAGTTGTAATGCAGGGAATTCTTTGGTTTGTGCTGGCTTCTATTCCTTTAGAAATTGTCAGTGGATTTCCCTTATGTTGGTTTGCCCAATCTTTCCTTGAGCCTGTGTAAGCCAGGCTTCTCCCACTGTTTAGCTGGTTAGGGATATCAGAGGACTCGAGATGACATAGCTGTTCTTTCCTGTATTTTGTCTGCTGGAAGTTGATGGGAATGGTTGGTCTGGTCACTGGGCAGTGCCCTTCCTGTCTGCACAAGAGGGCTGATTAGAGCAGACCCAAAGAGCAGAGCCATTAGAAAAGCTTTTATTAATACAGCAGGTTTTATGTTATTGAACCTTTCCACGGTGACATTCTTACTCCTTGCAGAAACAGAAAATACACCTTGAAACATTCCACAACAGCTATGAGTTCCACATATAGGAATTGGCTTAACACATGTAACTTATATGTCTTCTGTATGATGACAAAGGTGTGATCTCACAGGCTTTTATATATGCTCCCTTGAGCCTTGTTCAGCTTGGTGGCAGTCTGGTCCTCCTGATCTCCTAGATGTTCTGCAGCACGTAGCTTGCAGGAGTTTACCTTTGTGTTTTAGAAATATCATCTCTCCCTTCAAGACCAGAGTGAAAAGGAACCTTAGGTCTTACACCATGTACAGGGCGTGGAACACATCTCACCCAGTTTCAGCTGCCTACAGTATCTTCACTTGATCCAGTTACCCAGTCTCCCCTTATAGCCAAGGGTGGGGAATAGCCATTTCATCTGATCTATTTGAAATGTCTGTATTAGGATGAGACAAATGACATCCTAATAAGTACTTTTAGAAGACAATTTATCTCAACTTATTATACACATATAGAGTAGGTCACGTGAACCACCTGTTTCTCTCCATTGACCATAGAGGGAGATGAGTTGTACCTAGTATGTTTTCAGGAACTTGTCTGTATTTTTTAAACTCTAAATTTGGTTGAATAAATAGGAGACCAGGCTATTATTGCATGAAGCCAATATCAGCCTCAGTGATCTGACCCACAGCCCTGTAACTGCCTCAAAATACTGAAGGAGTCCAATAGGGAAAGATCCCCTTAAGACATTGCAAGAAACTCCCAGAAGTGGGAGCAGAAGGTAACGCTGGGACAAGTACAGAGTGTGTGGTTAATGTGCCAGAGGCCTTTCTCTTGTCTGACCTTCTGCTGACTGAAGAGAGGCAAAAGGGAAAGCCTGCTATGATGCACCCTGCCTTTGCAGAAACACTGTCTTGGTTGGATGTGGTCTGGCACTAGTTCAAAACCACCGTGGCAAAATTACTGAATGCCAAGAGAAGAATTGGGGGCTTGTTAGTTTTATGCAAATCCCAGAATTCCTGTAGCTTCTGTCATGTATTTGAAAATACACAATGCAAAAGGACACAGAGTATGGAGCAGAGCAGCAAAGTGGATCTCCATGGGTTATCTTCACTTCATTCAAACTAGCACAACTATCTGAATGCAATAATTATGTCATTAATGCCACAAGAAAATGTTGCTGAGGTGCGGTGAAGAGGCCATGTGTACAACACAGCAATTAGATCAATGTGCAGCGTGATGGGTAGATGCATAGTCTTGTAACAACTGACAGTTATGGTAAAAAAAAACCAACCTCAGAGAAGTACAAATTAAACATTCAAAGAGTTTACTTTGTCATCCCGTATCTGTCCATCTGCCAGGATTTCAGAAGTTTCCTTGTAGGAGCAAAGGTAGCTTTGGTTTTAAGCTCATTTAAGATAGTGTCTTATCTATATGACCAAGTCTTGTGATTCCATTGGGTGCATCTTGTAAGAAAAAAAGTAAGTAAATTTCGAAAACAAAGCTGCTATTGACAGCTAAGTTTAGAGAATGTAGGTAAATAACAAGAGTCATTTCCATCAGCTATTTGTGCTGTGCCGGTTGCACTGATGGAGCTGAGCTGCATCAGTGATTTCTGTTTTCCTTGCTAGGAATCAAGTGCACACGGGGCTTGGCTTGTGGCTTGTAACCTGGAGTGTGTGTGTGAACATGGATGTGCTCATCACCCGGAGTGTGTGTGTGTGTGAACATGCATGTGGCAACATGTTCTTTACTCCTGCTGCGTGTCTCTACCTCCTGAGGCTTGTGTCTGATTCAACAACGTTGGAAAGCTACACAAATGCTGAGCTTTGAGCAAGGACCGTGCTTGATGTGCCCCTTGGATTAAGTTACAGACAAATTGTAGTTAAGAGTTGGGATCTTTGCTGTTTAGGTCTTGTGTGATCCATCACCAAGACTGTCTGTGGGCTGCAGGGTCTGCTCCGTGTTCAGTGGAGCAGAAACACGCACAGCAGAATGAAGAAGAGCTGTTGGCTTTGCCACCACTCTTCACCTCCATCCATCGCTGCGTGCCTGCTGCATCACATCAACACCAGTCCTCAGGGTATGCAGGGTACCTCTGGGGAAAATCCACTGTAACCAAAGATTCTGCATGTAAGCAACTTAAAAATAGACCTGAAGGAGGTTTGGGGTTTTTTTTGCCATATCTTAATGTTCAAAGGAAGGCATTCTTTTACAGCCAAGTTTATTTTAGAGTGACAAAATACATGTGGCAAGTTACTCATGCCAGGTTTGTACAGTGACATGGTGGCCCAGGCATATATTTTAGAGTAAAGTTTTCTTTCCCAGTATGAGACGGTTATGAGTGAATTTGCCAAAACACTTTAGAGTTGTAATTCACACAGAGCTTATCAGATTGTTTTACTAATTTTTTATGCTTTTCAGGTATCTATTAAGCTAAACGCTTCTTACACTTCCTAATTTGTAAGCATGGCACCAACTCTGCTTACTGTAGCATCAGATCTTCAACAAACTTTACGGTTATTTAAAAAAACCAAGCAAAACTAACATAGAAATGCTGTGCTGAACCAACACACATTGAATTCAAGCCTTTCACATTTCATGAGAGTTTTGCAAAGGCTATCGTATTGAAAATCAGGCCTGGGTGTCTGTCAGACTCTCTAGTTTCAAACCTCCTGGTTCCAGAGATGGAACCTAAATACAAATTATAAGTGAAGATCCCAATTCTTATATTCTTTTTCCAAAGTTCACAGCTTTGTCAATATGTGACAGTCTAACTAAGTATGTTAGACTTTACCAGGCCATAGCTGTAAATAACAGGACAAGGATCAAGCAACTTTCTTTTCCTTCTTCCACTCCTCACTGTGGGTTGCCACTTTGTCAGAAGCGACTTTACACAAGTGGCGTGCTCAGTGTGTAAGGTCTGACTGATCTTATTCTCTTCTCATGCCACTTATTTTTCCAGACCCTTTTCTTAGAAAGAAAAGTATCATTGAGTTACAAAATGAAGAATGAAAACAAAAGTCCAGTTTCTTGTAGTTTTAGAAAAACTCCAACAATGTTGAGTGATCAGCAGTAGAGTGGAGGAGCTCAGGTGGCTTCTCTGACAGTAGCCGTTGGCTTTTGTTGTGATTTCAGCCAAATTTGCCAAAATCAGACTGACAGATGGGACTTCCTCTGCCAAAAAAGGAAAGGAGGGGAAGAGATAAGGAGATTTACAAGTTTAGAATGTCCAAAACGACTTTAATGAAGTATTAATACTAAAATAGGGAAAAAAAAAAAAAAAGAATAAAATAATGAAGTAGATACAATGTATACAAAATCGTATGACGATTTCCCAGGATGATGATCACCAGCAGGTCACCAGCAGGCATTGGGAAAAGCCCCAGAGTGGACTTGGTGATCGACAGGAGCTGGATTCCGGATCTGGAGTCAGGAATGCTCAGATTGGGGTGAAAGGCAGACAAACAGAGTCCTCCTTAGACATCGGCCATTGAAGAAAGAGAGTTGACCCTTTGATCCCTCAGCTTTTATACTGGGCATGATGTGGGTGGGATGGAGTACCCCAGTTGGTCAGTTTTGGGTCCCCTGTCCTGTCTGCTTCTCCCCACAGGTGTGACCCCTCGACGCTTTTTGCTTCCGACCCTCCGAGGGGGCAAATAACTGCCCTTGGCTGTTCCAGCAATAAGTGTTCCAGCAAGGGCCTCTCTGCACCACCCCTTGGTACAATCAGGCCTCTTCACTGTGAGAGTGAACAGCTTCTGACCAATGTGCTGGTAATTTCCAAGTTTAGTTAGTTAGAAGAGGCCCAGCTAAAAAAAAAGCAAAATTGTAAAACAGAAAATTGGTTCTTTTTACCTCAAAGCGGGACAGCCTTAATGCAGGACACGTTTCTTTTGTTCATATGCAATAAGTACCCTCTATATGAAAAGTGATAAGGAATCGTGTGACTTAACGGTGACCCTCGGTGCCAAGCTTTGAACAGCCTGTGTTGTCTGTGTTGCCAGCTGTCAGGAGTGGGGCTCTCTTCAGTCATCAGAGCGTTTAGCTGAGTTTACAGTCTGCTGTTTACATTACTGGCCAGTACTTTCCTCTCCTGAATACAGTTTAACTATTCCGCCACCCCTGTGATGAGTATTCTTTTCGGCAGCAGCAGTCCTCCCAGCCTTGGAACATTGTTTTTGGACACAAACATACACAAGTTATTAGAACACAAGATCAAAGGAGGTGTCCCACTGTCTTCCTTTCAATGCTCCCATTGTGTTTGTATGCTGAAGCCTGCTAGAGAGTTAGAACCAGAGAAGGGGGAGAAGGGGGGAGGAAACCTTTGTACAAAGGTACTTGTCACTGAGAGAAGCCCATAAAAGATGATGGGAGAAAAGACACCAGGTGGAGTATAAACCACCCTTATTGTTAAGAAATGCAAATAAAAATCCTCTCCTATATTAAAACTTTCTTACTTGTCATTTCTTAGATGCTAAAGGAAAGGTTCTGATTATTGAAGTCATGGCACTACTTTTTACTTTGCTTCTTTTCTTTTTATGTGTAGCACACTGTATGTGAGGCTGGCAAAAGTTATTTTTTCTCTTTCTCTGCATATTGTTATAGTTGTTGGCAAATTTTGTTTCAGCAAAATATCCACTGGGAAGAAAAATCCTCAGAAAAATCACATTTTAAAGTATCTCAAGGATTGCCTTTTTTTTTTTTTTTTAAATTTATTTTTATGAAGGACATCCACAGTGATTCAGATTGGTAAATAAACATCAAGTTTATTTTATTCGGGAAGGAACCGTGTTTTCCTTTGGCAAACTTTGACAGAAAAATTCCTGGTAGTTCTGTATGATCTTTGAATTCTTCCAGTGGATCTGTACTCAGATTCCAAACAAACAGATTGTAGACCCATTAAAATCTACTGAAAAAGCCAGCTGCTTCTGGATTGCTGGGAAAGCCCTGGTCCAACTTCCTTGGCTATACAGAGGTACGTGGTAGCAAGAGCATCTTACTAGGTTTTAGGCATCACCTGTTGTTTTTCCCACATTTCTCCCTTCCTGATGAGCTGAAGTCTGGATTATTTAGTTGGCTTTCCAAAATCCTTTAAGAGAAAAGCTGCAGGACAAAACAGGTGACAATTAGCAGTTCACAACAACGAAGCATTTCTCTAACCAAGAAGTCTTCCAGCTGCACCAAGACTCAAGCCCTCACTGAAGGCAGTTGCTGATACGGACTTTCCAGATTAACCTGGCATGAGCCTATATCCTCATTGCTGTGGATTCTTCCATTTTAAGCCTTCTTAGATTCATTTCCCTGAGTACGATGCAAAGAAGGTGTGATCCTATGTGAAAAGGAGTATTTCCACGGTGGCAGTAACACAGGACACCTCACCTATTTGTCTCCTGGTGGTTGTTGTTGGAAGTGGCTCACCTGCTGAATCAGAAGTATAGGGGTAGCCTTGAAAAATTCTTATGGTACCCAAGCATGTGCAATATCTGGCATGCTTAGACAGAAGTGATGCAGTGAATGTGCTCATTTGTGATAGACATCTTTCTGCTGCACAGACACTGTTTGAACTTGCTGATCAGTCTTTCTTCCCCCCTAGGGTCAGGGCAGTTGCTGACATCCTAAAAAAAAACAAAATGAAGAAAACCTGTGAAGCAAGTAGGTTTGGAGTTGAAAGGATGCCACAGTGCAGACTCATGCCAAAGCTTTGAGGCAATAAGCCAAGACTGCAAAGTTGCTAAAGCTAGTAGGTGCTGACATGCCAGATTGCAAAAAAAGCCTGAGGCACAAGTGCTGAAAAAACTGCCAAGACCCATAGGTACCAGAGACAAAGGCCCAAAAGCTGAAACAGTGTCTTGTGACAGGCGTCCCATTTGTGTGTGTTGGGAATGAGTGATCAAAGCATTCGTATGGTCACCAAAACAAAATTTAAACGTTATTAAAAGGCTTGGTCATACCTGCGAGAGCAAGACTGTGACCCAAAGTGCATCCACAGGATAGTAATTGAAGTAATTGTTGAAGAGGTATCGTTGCTGTGGGCAATTCTGTGTTGAGGGAGTGAAAGGGGATTGACTGGAAGGTGGTTGAAATAGAGGTTGAGTGCAGTTTGTGACCACCTTTGGGATCTGGAGAGTGATGGGGTTCAAAATTCTGTATTGGCTGAATCCTGGAAGTATCAACAGCTTAGATGTATTTTAAGATTTCCCTGACAATGGTGCTGAGAGCAGCAGAAGCATCTTTAGAAACATGCAGCTATATATGGCTTTCCTCTCACAACTGAGCAGCCTTTTCTTAAAACGCTTCTGTAAAATGTAGACATAGATTATTTACTGCAGAGGAGGAACAGCAAATTTGCCCGTGTGCACAAATTTTTGAGTATTACATGGGTTTTTTCCACTTTAAAAAGTACTTTCCAACCCTTACTTCTGGAGGTGATGTGGCGTGACCTGTATGCTGCTTCCAGGTGGAAGGGAACAGCACACTGAGACCTTGGGAGGCCAGTGCCAGACCTCTTTCACCTTCAGCTGGATGGGAACATGGCAGGAGAGGAGGCAAGAAAAGGAAGGAGATAAAGTTGGAGAACTGGAAAGCAGTATCCGATTACCTCATTACCTAGATAGGGAAATCGGTGTGATTCTTTCATCTATCACGTGTATTTGTCCTCCTCCCTCTGGGTAACAGCCAAAGCGTGTAGCGTAGTATTTCGACTCTGGCCTCTAAGCAATTGTTTTCGAGACTTGCTTTCACACAGCCTTATCCCCTATTTAGTTATCTTTAGGTACGTGTTGCATCTGAACCTTTACAATGCTGGTTTACTTTACCATACACTAGCTTAGAATTTATTTTTGCCCGCTCAAACTAGACATGTTGTCTTGGCTGACATCATCGCATAGAAGTGCTCCCCTCTTTGCCAGGGCCTCAGAACAGCCTTCAGCTGTACCTGCAGGGTTTTTCTCATTCCAACTGATGATATAACTCTTGCTATTGCAAGTATTGTCATTACATTTACTGTGCTATCGAATATTGAAAATTAATGCTCAGAGTGGTATCGTTCACTTGTTCCCTGGCTAAGATACATGTATTTCCTATCATCAAATACTTTATATTGTATCCAGGTTCAAAAGGGTTTCCCGTCTCTGAAAAAGTGGAGTGCAGTCAGCACTAATGAAAGGGCAATGAATAATACTCTACGTCATGGCTTTCAAACTTTAAGAATTCCACTGGGGTCACTGGGTTGAATTAGAGACCCTTTAATCATTAGTACAGTTTTATGAATGGTGTACTTTACTCTGATATTTTACTAGACGTCACTACGTAACACACTTCTGGCTCCATGAAAGGAAAAACAAAAGGCTTTGTGTGCTTCGAGGTCCCTGTAGTTTTGATGATCATTATAATTCTACTGAGCCAAATCCTGAGGTCCTCCTTTAGTTGCTACACCATGGTAAATCCTTCTGAAATCAACTGGAATTTGCCCAAGCAAATAGTATGCTGAGGATCTCAGATTTGGCTTTTTGGGAGTAGCTAAAACTTTCTCCCAGGTGGAGGAAGAATTAGGTGCAGTTGTGATTCCTACTCAGTGTATTGTAAGCAGCTCGTGTTTGCGCGACTCCCGTGCCCAAGCTTTGCAGTCCCGAATCTCCCTGCCTGCAGTTACGTACTGACGTCTGGGATTCTTTTCTCAGAATCCTTGGGTGAAAACCTGGGGTTTGCAGGGTGCCTCAGTGACTGTTAGTAAAAAAGGGCTCGCTTTAAACTCTTGCAAGTGTTGTGTATGCAAAAGCAGTACTGCACAGCAGCGGCTGTGTTACAAATGCAAGTGTCTCCGTCTCGGTGACTGGGAGACAAGTGGACCTCTGTAATCCACTGGGAAAGCGAGGGCTTCTTCCCTCAGTCTCTTGCTCAGACCTGCTGAATTCATGAGATTTCTCATGAAGGTCTCGTTTTGTTCCCAGGAGCTGAATGATGGGGGCACCATTTCATGGAATAGATGAATAAATCCATACCATTGGGGGATGGATCTTGAAACTTCACTGGTTGGTTGTCCCTTTTGCCACCTTGTTTCTTTAACTCCTTCCCTGCTGGGCACACACCACATTATTTTGCTGCTCTCTCTCCAGTGTTACCTCACCATGTGCTGTCTCCATTTAATTTACCCCTTTTCAGCCTTGTTTGGCTCAATCTGTCAAACCGTAAAGTGTTTATTTTCAGCAACAGCAAGATCCACAAAGAAGTTCTCTTCCACTTTTTCCTTCTCCAGTTCAGACTCCCAGCTTTGCCTCTGCTTTCTAAAACCCTCATGAGATTCTTGCCTTGATTCACTGGGGGGCACTTCCACCAAGGTGTTCTCTATTTCTCCTTAACAATGAAAACAAGCGATAGCCCATTACAAAATATTTGTTGCTGAAGTCAAAGAAGTGTACTTGAGTATATGCCAAGCTGAGGAGGAAATAAAAGACCTTGGGTGGTATTTCAAATTTCCTAATATGCATCAGAGAGTTTTTACAAGTTTTCAGAGTCTAGGTGAGGCTCATGCCCCAAGGAGTCTGCATCATCTAAACCACTTTCTTCCCCTCTTTCTCCTCCCCCCAAAAAGAGGCAATCTTCAAAGGAACAAATATGTCACTTTAAATACACAACATAAAAAATGGGCCAAATAAATTATTAAAATACATAAAAAAGAGATTCACAAAAGATGCATGTTATTAGCTATTTGACAAGCAATTGATGCTGTTGCAATAGCTGCATTTCACAACTCCAGTGTTTTCTTTGCTAGACAGATAAATAGTTCAAATAATGTGAGAAATGACTTTGCAGTCATCCAAAGAACAATTTGGCTTTAAATGGTTCATTTAATGGCTTTCCACTGGCTGTGCTTGTGCAGTCGTTTCATACCAGACCTTCACCACATCCATGTGCTTTGGAATTCCTTCTAAAAATGAGCTCCAAGCCTGACCCTCCTCTCCCCGTCCCAATTCCCTGCAGAAGTGTTACTACATATGCTTTGAATCTTTTTTTTTTTTTTTTTCAGATGAGCTCCCAAGTCTAACTCCTTCCTCTCAGTGCTTTAAACGTATGGATTTGAAAGCACAGATGTGGCCTTGAAGTTTTTGGACCAGGCCCATCTGGGTCAATCCCTACATACTTTAACTAGTAGTTTCTTGAGTGAAATTCTCAGAACCCTTCGTGGTTTTTTTTTTCTTGTTCTGAATCTACTACGCACTCCCTTTTATCTCTCCTCGTTGAACTACAAGGATCTCAAGGGAGATGTGATTTTCATAAACAGAAAAATAATGACCAGCCAGAGGAAGGAAATATATTTTTAATGACTGTGAGAATTGTCTTTATAAAGCAGCAAGTTTCCTTTTAGTTTATTCTGTATGTAAAAAAATACACCATTCATAAAGTGGAGAAGAAGGGGATATTCTTTAAATAACGTCCACTCGATAATAATTTTATAAAGCTGGTAGAGACTTTGTCCGCCTGCTGTCAACATTTTGACTCTCTGAGAAAGGGCTTCTGGATCTGCCCCTGGAAACCGCACGTTGGCATTAGCAGTGACTTTGGTGGATCTCCTGGGTGCGCAGAGATGCCCCTGAGAACAGTTTGCAGGACTGAGTCGACAGCTTTTTCAGACCTGCCGGCTTCCTCCGCGGCCGGGGAGGCTGCTCAGCAGGGACAGGAGGCGTTCGGGAGCCCTTTCCTCACCGCACCCGAGTCCCCGGGGGTGACGGCAGCCGCTTTGCACACAAAAGCGTGTGCGGGGTGTCCGCACCCCTGTGCATCCCTGCGGGGCGGCGGATGGGAGGGAGACCCTTCGTCCCACGTGGAAAAGCTGCTTTTTCCGCCCATCGAGGGGGGCAGCCTCCCCCCGCGGGTGATGCGGACGCAGAGATCGGCATCCCGCAGCCTGCGGAAGACGGGGCGGCCCCGGGAGCCCCCCGCCGGGCCGGGCCGATCCGGGCCGGGCCGGGCCGGGTCGGCACG
>VZRU01003879.1:172848-183737 GCA_013398155.1 Pedionomus torquatus | reverse complement strand
TTTTTTTTTTTTTTTTTTTTTATGTTGTCTCTTTAAACAAAAAGGCATGATGGGAGGTAAACAAACTTAACAGTTCTTAGATATGGTCCTCATAGTGTTTCAGGGTATGATCCGGAGCTTATTGATGTTTGCTGAAAGACTCCCATTGACTTCCGTGAGCTTTGGATCAAGCCCTGGAAGCTTCATCAGTGGAAAAGTAACCTGAGAGATGGGGAGATTGGAATCTGTGTTTCCCAGTGAGGAATGTGGCTCTGAAAGCAGAGGCAGAGCAGGGCCACCAAGCCTCCTGCAGGCTCTTGGCTTTGTTAGCCACCAGTTTTATTGTCACAAGGCTGGACTTTTCATGTCTCAGGAAAAATTAACTTGTGAGTGGAGAATACTTCGTTTTAGGTGGGGTGTAGAAGATGTGCAGTATGGGGAAAGCTAAATGAGGACTTTATAGATTCCACTAGTGTTACATTTAGAGGAGGATAGATTGCTTGGGAGTCGCTAGAAGTAAGGCCAAGGGGGTTAGGAGGTAAGACACTGATGGAAGTGTTTGTAATTGATCAGCACAACCGCTTCCTATCCAACTTGCAGGTAGGGTTGGTTGGAGTGATTTTTTTATTGTGCTTTACTTGGAGACAATATGCCTAAAGAAAGGTCTTCTCATTAATAATGGTATATACGTGTATGATGCTGGTGCAAAACCACATGCTTTTAATTATTTTTCATTATCCCAATTTTTGTGAATCAAGTTTTTTAGATAGGTTCTGTCGTTTGCATATATATTTCCTAGGAAAGAAGCTCAACTCACCAAACTAAACACAGGTTTAAAATACAAGAGTTAAAGGTCAAAACCTGTGACTTTAGCTTTGTGAAATATGTTTTCTTCCATGAAGACAGTTTGCTTCCTGAAAAGAAGAAAAAAAAGAATCTTTTGTCAAGAGATATTTTGCTATTCACAAAGCTCTTCAGTTTTCGCTTCCATGAGGTCTGCTCAGCTGGAATGACAGTAGAACAGTATTTCTCCTCTTACTCAAGGTGTCCTCCTCATGATAGCTCAGCAATTAGCAAGCCATTAACTAAAAATTACTCTGCAGTTTTAGTACATGATAAAACTGTAAATAGGTTTAAATATGTTTAAAAGCTCTGTTCCCATGAGGCTTTTTACTGTCATTCTCACAGAGCTGTTTCTGAATGTTTGAAAATATTAGCAATTTATTGCCTAATATATTTGGTGGTATCCGTATGCATATATGGTCTGCTAAGTGATTTAGTTTAATTGTCATCCTGTCATGGGCGCACTGTGACAGCTACATTAAAGTTCCTTTAAAGTATGAACTTTTGGTAATATGGAAGGATGCATTTCTAATGCTACATTAGAACCAGATGTGCCATATGTACAGTCTTTTTGACAAGGATTATGGAGTCGTAGCTATTGACTCCATAACTGAGATTGCATGACTGTTTCTCTTTTGAGATCTCTTTGATCTCTTGTATAATTATACCAAGACACAAAGGGAATTGTAGCCCAACCTCTTGGCTCTTCGTTCACCTCAAGATACAGAAGTACCAGTTGCTTCTAATGGTGGTTACTCGCGTGGGATTTTGCGGGGCAGTTGTGTATTCCACTCTTGCACCTGAATCAAGCAAGAGCTCTTCTCCTTACTGCTCCAAAATTCCTCTGAAAATGCTCAATTAGCTTACGAGGCTCTGTTGAGTGGTGCACTTTTACTGTGTCACAGCTGAAACTTTGGCTTCTCATTAAAACATGTTTTTATTCCCCTGAAATAGGTCCTAATTGCTGCGCTTATGACTTATGGCAGAAGGAGTTAGATCAAACACTGATGAAAATATCAGCATTCAAAGAAACATCCAGTTGACTTCTGAAAACAAAACGGTCCTAGAAATAATTTTCCTCCTAGGAAAATTAACTGGAGTTTTGTTGATGGTGCTTCCATCAGTATGTCGGGCCCTGTTTGGTGAAATCCATCAACAAAGACCTGTTGATAGGAAAGGAGAGCACTCCCAAGTCTGAAACTTCAAAGCTTTTTAATCATTTTGATTAAAACTCAAACATGATAGTGAAATTTGATTTATGTTGCTCTACGTAAGCCAAAATGTCTGTCTTGGTTGTAGTTGGAAGGCTGCTTTCCTCAAGAACCGACAGACTGAATTGTTTTGCTGAAGTTAGTCATCCAGGGGAGATGACACTGAAGTTCAGGGGGATTCATGTAGCCTTTTACAGGAGGAATGAGTGACTAATACAGGAAGGCAATAAAATTTCATTTCTCCTCTCTAGAATGATTGAATTTACAGTAGTTATGGAGGGGAGGTCCTTACATCAGCTTACTCAAGTGGTATTTGACACAAGGAGGGTTTCAAAATATGCCACCTTTTCTTTTCCTGAGCTGAAGTTTTGAGGCTCTCTTGGCTAGAGAGGAATTAACTCAGCTGAGGTGTCAGCTCCTGTCTGTCTCCCCCTCTCCAGTTCATTAGAAGGACAGTAATTGGTGTCCAGCTATTGCCAAATGCATCAGTCATCTGAGAAGGATCTTGTAGTCAATTGGTGGTGATGGTGTGAGCCAGGGGAGGGGGACTGTGTCTGAAATATGCGCTTCTGGTGTGTACACAACTTTCTGTTGTGGGCTAAGAGCTCTGATCTCATTAAACCATTGCCACCTGCCCAGCAGGGGCTGCTCTGCTCTAAATGTTTTAATTACTGTGGAAGCTGAGGGCTGAGCTCCAGCTTTCCACATCGTGTAGAGACAAAGAGAAAAGGAATTCTGTTGCATCCATGAAAAGTATGAGGTCCAGAGTCATCTTCTAGTTTCAAAGCTAATTGAAACCACTGGGGCTGTAAATCTGTTAAAGCAAGTGAATACACTTGTTTTGCTGCTTTAAGAATGAGTTAACTGGTGCCCAGAAAAGTTTTCTGTCATTGGGAGTTATCCTGTATAACAATTCTTAAGTTTATGTTTATTCAGTGTGTTTACTTTCACAGACTATTTTTGCAGCTCAACATTGTTTGCAAATACTTATGTATTTATTTATTTAACTGAGAAGTAAGTAGTTCTATGCTAGAGGGGGAAATCTTAAATATGACATTTGCTTAGTTCAATTTACTTTTATCTTCAAAGCCATAAGAAATTTTATTAGTTTCTTGTGCTGTCTCATTGAGAGCTGTGCTTAGGATTGGGGGAAAAAAAATCTCATATTTTTAATTAAATTTCAAACCAGCTCACAGTGAGCCAAGTTGTAAGCAATCATTTTAGGTAAAATAGGAAAGACTTTAGCTTACCACTTCTGCTGGGCTCTCTGGTGCTAGTGATCCTCGTGTTCAACCCTAATTGATATTAATTAGAGTTGAGTATCTTCTCTGGTAATAATACGGTATGAAATGCTGAGGCACATCACTGCTTCAGAGGTGGGGCTTGTTCTCCATTTGTTCTGTGCCTGTAACTGCCAGTGACATTAATGGGCATTCCTTGCATGGCTGAGAGGAGACTACGCCAGTGTCAACTTCACCGCTCCTCTAGCGTGATCTTTCTTAAATTAAAAAAAAAAAAAAGGTCCTTCCCAGTCCCCCACTGTTAACTAGCGTGTGTATGTGCACATATAAAAATACATAGCCTTATGGAAGACACAGCTGGGTAGGTCATTTGTCCCAAATGAAAATAATAAACAGAAAAGAGACTTTTTTTAGAGGTATGTATCTATTATGGCTTAAAGGCTGGTGAAGTGGAAGGTTTAATTGTAGCACTGCTTTGGGGTCATCTCATGGGTAGAATGACGTTTGAAAGACTGCCTTCATACTCGTGTGGAGATGAGAGCAATTAAAATTTCCTTGGGCGCTCTCTTGCTTGAAGTGGTCTTTTAAACAGAAGTGTTTTCAAGTACATTAACGTCAGTATTGTATAGGTGATTATTTGTATTGACTCTGAGGATTAAGAGAAACAACAGGCACAGCAGTACTAGATATTGGTATGACCTAAAAAAAAAAATCTTGGTACCCAAAGTATGGTGTGTGGCATTGAAAAAAAAATTGCCAAACTTTTCATTGAAAGAGAGAGAAGCAGAATCTTATTTTGTGTTGAAATTTGGTGCCAACAAACCAAGATAATTTAATTAGTGGTGCACATAGTCTATCTTGACAGCTCTGGTTGGGAAAATTATAATATGAATATTAACAATCAAAGAGTCTCTGAAAGTATTAGTGCCATGGTGATGAGATTAGTGAGTTGGCCAATACTGCAGCAGAAAGCTGGATTCCAAGGGAATTATCCTTGAATGATACCAGTTGGTGCAATTAAAAGCCACAATTCAGTTGCCATATGGAAAGTGTTAGGCATCCTTACATGGTTTCAAAGCTATGCGCCGGAGGTTAAATTGACATATGAAGAAAAGCATAAATTAAATATTTTGTGTTATGAAATTAAAAGTTGACTTTGCTGGAGCCATATGGAGGAGGTGGATGGAAGACAGTCTGTATTTCATCAGGGCTTGTTTGATAGGTGTTTCAGGTTTAATGGGGTACACTTTTAATTTGGCATGTTGATTGGAAAGCTGAATGGCCCGTGAAGTTTCGGCAAACAATCTCGTTAAAGTAACTTTTTTTGATCTCTAACGACTCTTTTTCTCCCACCCCCCTTTAAAGTGAAGTTACTTAGGTTAGTAAGAAGGAAGCATCTAAGTGATACAAGCGGTGTCTCTGGGGCTATTGGTAGTCACTCTAGGCTTAGAGTAACCTTAATTCTTCTGAATGTGAAGGCCTTGGTTAGGGAGTACGTTTTCTTCTGTAAATTGGGATGAAAAGCAACAACAGCACGTTATATTCTTTAACGACTTAAGTGTAAATAATGTAGTCCAGACTTAGACTAAAACTTTGGTTATAACAAAAATGGGAAATTTGTAGCACGTGATTGTTGACATATGGGAATGTTCTTCACAGCAGCATTCATTAACAGAAGGATTTTCTGTAGGTTTTGTGAGATCTGTAATAAGACCCAGGAGGAGCTTGGTAAGTGGCTATTTGTAGGCACCCTTCAGAAGAAGATCTCGGTTAACTTTTATCGTTTCTTTTGAGTTGGGTTATGAACAGAGGAAAGAGAAGTCTCTGGAGTATTGAAACTTTATAAGAGTTTTTCCAAAGTTGGGGAAATAATTGTTCAGTGATGATATTTAAATCAAAATGGAACACTGCTCTCTATGCTGCAGATGTTGGCCTTTATGGAAATCCTTGTGGATGGATTTTGCTTCGTGAATATCAGCATCCAAACCTGGTTGGAAAGTAAATGGTAGATGTTGAAATGTACAAAATATGTGAAGCATTATTTTTTGTAACTAGACCGCTTTTCTAGTTAATATACTAGTTACTCTGAATACTTGGGAGTTTTCAGAGTGTGCGATATTTATAGATATCTTTATGTGGAAAATGAAGTATAGTTTTAGTTCAAAAAATTAATGTGAAGAAATGCTCAAATAGACTTTCTCTGTGAATTTACTTAGTCATATCTGCCAACGTTGGCAGCAAACCTAAGCTTGTATTTACTCCTACAGAGTAACTACAGCTATGGGAGACTGAGTTGGACTGTATTCCATTCAAGAATTATTAACCAAGTTCCAAATGCAAAATCTTCATTGTGTCTGATTTTGGAGCCAGCAAAGAGTGTTTGTGTTGGAATATCTCGTGACATTTGTCTTGCAGTGGTGGAACACCAGTGGTGGTAGCTGTGGCGAAAGGGCTGTGCTGGCGCAGATACTTCTACTACTGCGTAATCTAAGAGAGGGGAAATGACTTGTGTAGGTTCAACTCTTCCTTCTCCGGTCTCTCTGCAAGGGGGACAGCCTTACGGTGCATTTGCTTTTTGTAAACTTCTGGGTTTATTGCCTTCATAGCAGCAGGGCATATATTGTTATCGTGCGATTTGCGGAGTAGAGATGACACTTCTGAACGTGTGAGACCTTCTTTTTTGAGTTGGAAAGTCTGGGATAGTGTCTTGCAAGTAGACTGCTGTCGTGTCCACTGTTTAATAAGGACCGGTCCGTTGGCTTGTCACGGGAGCTGACTTGTATCTACACCTAAGTGTTCAGCCAGATTCCTTAATGCCTATAGGTGTGTGTCTCATATAGCCTGAAACGTGCCCATCATATGTGCAAAATATTTCTGGTCCAGTCATACGGAATATAAATGTTTGGGGAAGGGAATGATGCAGTGTCTTGCTGGGAGGCCCTATACCAGCTGGGGAGCTGGGTACCACTGATTTTGTTTGTGTGGTGTGGCCTGTTGTACATTATAGGGCAAATAAATGATCCTGTTGTTTTAGTCTATAAAACTTCTGGTGGCATAAATCCTCAGAAGACCCAGACTGTGGCCACAGGAGACTAAAACACCAGCGGTGCCTGAGATGCTCCTCAATGGCCAAGAAAAGCCCGGTAAAAATAATCCTAAAAGATCCTGCCACACTAACCCCTCTGCAGGGGCAACAGAAGACCTCGTGGTTCTGTGGCTCAAACCAAGGTCCTTGCCAAACTTACATGAGAAGGAGTTGTGCCTTAAATCTGAAGCTGTTACTAAACTCAAATTCTTCTTCACAAGACTTATCAGGCAAGCAGTTTTTCTGCTTTTTGTCAAAGCTCTGAGTTTGATCCTATTCTCCAATAACCCTTCTCGATCTGAAAATTCTGTGGAACTCTGAAGACTCATCGAGCTGAGTGCGAAAGGCTGTTTTGCTTATGCCCTGAAGAGTGTCATCTATCAGTCTTGCTTTTGGTTGTAACAGGTTTGGATTTGAATCCCTTGAGAATGTGAGATCCTGCCTTAAAATGTGGGAGGGGATCAGTTATGTTTTGAGCAAAATTTGCAGCAGAGAACTTCTTGAAGTGCTTGGAATTTGCAGCCGCGTATCCTTGGGCTTCAAACTAACAAATGCAGGCAGTGTGTGTTGCTGTAGCTCAGAGATGGATTGGCATGTGGTCAGAACAGTCTAGGCACTGTCCATCGAGAGAAATACTTTGTGTTTTGCGATTAGGGTGGAATTTAATGCGTTCGGGGGCATTACTGTGGCAGCTTTAAAGGGATTAAGTATATTGAGGTTCCTATTAAAGTATAACATTGTGATTCAAGATCTGTGAAAGAAAATCATGCATGGGTGTTTGATCTTGGGGTGCAGCCACACATGCTGTGAGGCATAAAATAAGGGGATAGACTCAGTAGGGAAGTGACAGAACAAAGTACTGTCTTGCAGGAGAAATGGGATTTGGGAGCAGCCTCAGATCTTTTGATCCATACTCTGATGCGAATGATGAGTGGTTCGGAGGTGACAGATTTGTCTTGGGGGAGGAAGGAGAATGGTGGGTAGTGTGTCGCAGTGCCCTTAGAGATAGTTTGCTGTCTGATTCCCCAAAGATTTGATAGTGGTAAGTAAGGACTAAGCTGCTCCTCGTCCTATCTTAAAAATCTTTTGTAATTTCAGGATGGTTAGTTTCAAGAGAGTTAGGTAAAGAAGGCAGTAGCTGTAAAGCTAAGCCTTATGCGTTAAATGTAGATAAAGAACAAATGCCTGTTTGGGGGAGTGGGAATTTTCTATGAGCATAGAGTGCCCCAGTCCTGAGCTCACAGAATAACAAGCAGTCTCTGTATTGCATAAGATGCTGCGGTTAAGCCTGTATCAGTGTTTCTGTAACAGACTACTTTTTTTTTTCTTCTTTTTTTAACAATAAATAATAATTTTGCTTGTGAACTTTCCAAGTCTGTCTCCGTTCACATAGTGTACGTGTGTATAAACTCGTGTGTATAAACTACAGACACTCATTCCCCTATAAAGAGAGAACATCATAGTCCAGCAAACAGAATATCTGTCATTCCAGCTGAGCAAAGGTCTAAGGCAATAACCCAAAATATCCTGGAAGAAATTCTAAAAAGCATTGAAGAAATCAATCGTCTGATCCTAGGGGAAGGTCTTTGATGTAATCCTGGTAAGTTTATATTGGGAGCCTGCCTATTTCTTTATGGTCAGCCCTAGAGTTTCTATATGAAAAGTGGATCAAATAATTTCATATGCTTCTGCTTTAAAAAAAGATGGTTGATAGTTTTCTAAAGCGTACACACTGTTTAAATGTAGATTGTGGCTTTTAGCCGAAGCCCAGGTGGGGAGGAAAGGCTTTTCAAAACAAGTACTTACAGAAAAATAAATAATACTTTGATATTTTTCCCATGGAAAAACTGTGCCTCATTTAGTTATCCCAAATGTTTAATTTTATTTTGAGGATAAACTTCATAGGTTATCTCAGTTAAAGCTATTTTTATTTATGCAAAGCTTATGTGCAAGGTCTTGTTCCTGATCTGGATATGTATGTAAAAAGAGTTTTTCAGAATACCATAAATAAATTACTTTTAAAGGTAAAATTACTTTTAAACTAACTCAGTGCAGTTAGGTAAGTCTGGCCTTATCTTTTTCAAAAAGTCCAGTATTTCTCTGTCACATCTTGATGTGAAAGCCCTGCTGTAATAGAGGAGAAACTTCTCATGGGCTTCGTATCGGGGTCTCTTTCACATCAGTGGAACACAAGGGATGGTTCAAGTGGTGCGGGACTAACAGTCTTTCTGTCCAGCAGCTACCTGGCTGGTGGAACGGCAGTGTATTTTCTCCTGAAGATGCAGTTTATCTGATCGTTTTAAAACAGGTTCACAAAAGTTTTTCCTGGTTGTACTGCCACTTAAATTCCCACTTGTCATTCGCAGTGTAATTCTGCAGATCAGCTATTCCCACAGCTCTGCTTAATACCCATCAAAATACCCCATTTTTATTGTTTGAAGGTGTTCTTATCTCATTAGGTTGGTTTGTTAAAGTACTACAGCACAGTCTTGTTCTCTCTCTTTTTTTTTTTTTTTTTTTTAATTTTCTTTCTTCTACTCTAAGGCTGTTTTTAATTGTTTATTTATGACCAGTAGGAAACCCACACAATGTCGAACTCTGGACTAATGCATAGCATAAAGAAGTAAATGAGATCTCTTCCTGCCTAAGCTTGTGTAGAGGGCTTTTCTTTGAGAGGCAGGCAGTCTTGGATTGAAATGTGGTGATGTGTAACAGAAAAGAAAGAAGGGGGGGAAAAAAAAGAAAGAAAGGAAGTGTTGGACCTCCCAACTCCAACTATTCTATGAGTCTTTGATTTGCTGGTGCTGCATAGAGTTCATTGGAATTCGGTCATCAACTTTACGATGGCCCTTTTTTCCAGATGTGCAGTTTGATTTCCTTTTTATTTTTTTTTTTTAATGCAATTTAGGGGGAAAAAATTTAAATGAATTTTTGTGGGAACTGTGTGATGAAAATTCAAAGTAAGGCATGTTCAAGTACCTCCATGTCCTTGGATGGTTTCTGTTCTCCAGGAGGGACTGGCTAGACTGGAGATGCTGGTGTTGCCCATGCCAAGTCAGTGAATGTACACGTGCTGTTTAAACGCAGAGCAAAACTCTGCTAAAACAAATTACCCTTAATCTAAGACCACCTTTGGTTTTCCCCAGTTTGGCAAAAAGGAAACTGAAGAGAGTGCAGTGGACAGCCCTCTAGATTTGCCGGTAAATGGGGAGCAGCAAAAAAGGTTGAGGTCCCTTGTTATCCTTGCGCCAGTAACCTCACCCTCCTCCCGTGTGTTTCTGATGGCAACAACACCACTCCCACTCTCCTCCAAAAATGAGAATTTCACCACCACTGGGGAAAAGAAGGAAGCTTGTCAAATACAGCTGACAGGAAAAATGCTAATGCCTTTAGGGGGGGGTGTTTGAAGCAAGGAAAGAGCCCTGGCCCCCACTGTACAGGCGGGGTGTCTCCTGCTGCCGGCAGGAGCCCTCTCCAAAGGCAGGGTGAGGCTTCCTCCTTCCACGCTCTCCGTAGGCACGGGCTCTATTCAAAATCTGCTGCTGTTGCGTATCGTTTCCAGTATCCAGTGCTGTCGGGAATGGAGAAACCAGTTCTGCCTTCAGCTAGAAATATGTACAGAGGCTCTTTTCTGAGAGGCGGTACCGGTCTGAGACGCATCCCAGGTCAGGAGTAGGATTTGGCTTTTAAATTGTGTTGGTGTGGCTTACTGGTGCCACTGGGCTGGGTGCTAATAGCTGGCGGTAGAACTGGGCGGAGGGAAGTAGCTCAGCTGTAAAAGTCACGTTCTGATGTTCAGTCTCATCTCTGTAAATGAAGGGGGGGGGAAGTGTGTGTTACCTGGACTTAGCCATCCACAACCACGAGTCTGTCTTCTCGGGAGGATGGTGACTAGCAGCGAGCATGTCGTGTTGTACCCGGCTGCTCGCCAAACTACATCGGCTGTTCTGTGCAGCGCTGCTTTGCAGTGGCCCTTCTTGCAGGGTGACGCCTGCCTTCCCTCTCAGTGCTGCTTTGGCCAGGTAAAGTCCCCTTTCTTCTCCTGCCCAACTCCTGTTTCCAACAGGCTTTACCCAAACTTCCAGTGCCTCTTGGAACTGCCTGACTGGCTTGTACAGAGGGTGAAAAGCGTTTTGCCACATGTGGTTTGGTTTTTGTTTTTTTGGTTTTTTTTGGTTTTCTTTTTTTTTTTGGACTGTATGCTATTGACAGGGCAGCTTTTGGAGTGAGTGATCTTTGTGGAATATAAAGGGTTATGTTGTTGAGGTTACCCAGGCGCCAATCCACTGGCACACCACAGGTGATCTCCCAGTGAATGTTGTTTAAAGCGCCTGTCCCACGGTTTCACAAATGTGCTCTGACCAGAGGATGTTTTTCTAACTTCAAAGGGCTTCTCAGGCTGGCTCAGTGCCTCACAGACTGAGTCCACAATTCCTCTCTGCTCGTGATGTGTTCTAACCGTGTGTGATTTTTTTTTTTTTATTTTTTTTTTTTTTGGTAGGGGTTTTTTTTTTTTAAATGAAAACTGAC
>VZRU01003879.1:152087-172696 GCA_013398155.1 Pedionomus torquatus | reverse complement strand
AATTCAAGGGAGAGGGGGGGGGGGGAACATAAATAAATAAAATTGAAGAGATAAACTCAGAGCAGCCTCTCGAGTTGCACCATCCAGACACTTCTCCTTGAAGCTCAATGTGTGGATCCTTTGCTGGCATCAAGGAGAGGCGCATGCTTCCACCTTGGCAATGCTGGTGTTACAAGGATTTTTTTTGTCTGAAGCGGGTGTGTAAGGGTGGAAAGCAAAAAGGAGTTGAAAGAACAGAGCACAGTTAGCAGTGACCTGATTTCTTTTTTTTGTTTGTTTGGTTTTTTTCTTTAACAATGCTCCCCAACTCCCCTTAGCAGTGTTATGTTAAAATAAACTTTGAGGAACATGTTTGTATGGTTTTTTAAATATTAAAGGCTTCAATATTAAAGGTTTCTTTTCCTTCTGCAGCACTTTATAGCACGTAGTTTTCTGAAGGGGATTATATTCAGGTTAATGCAAAGCAGGCTTTCTTTTTAATGCTGAGAATTAGATGTGACCAAGTCTTTGCGGGCCAAATTCTTGTACTTCTGTTGAAGTCCATTAACTCTGCTGAGAGCAGGATTAGGCCTTGGAATATCTCCTGCAGTGCGTTATGCTACATCAGCTATGGCTCTGCATCGGGGAAGATCTCGCATTCCACCAAGTTGCATTGGTGGGCACTGTTTTTTCTTGTAATGGTTTTGTGTTCATTGAGAGTAGAAAAAGTGGCGTAGTCTGAGATTTTGAAGTCATCATTTTTAGTTTACTGTGACTACTATTATGGATGGCTTTGAGTATATTAAAAAAAACCCCAAACCAACAGCAAAAGAAACCTTTTCTTCCAAGAAAACAATACCTTCCAAGCCAGAGCATAGTCCTGCTTGCCGAATGATTGAAAAGGGTCATCTGCTGTGGGAATAGAACATCCTACTGGGAATAGCATGCCGGGAACAATATATCTCAACTGGGCAATGAAGTTTCACTCCTCGTGAGTAACAGTACCGCAGTCTAGCACTTAATCCACCTTTTGGATGCAGCTTGATCCCAAGGTCCTCTTCCAGACAAGATCCTGGAGAAGTTTAGTCATCTCTAGGACCTAAAGCCCTACTGGCAAACAACCTGTGCTACCCTGCCATCCCATGGTTATCGACAGGAACCATCCCACCACGTTTATTTTGGCTAGTTTTAAAGCAGGTGGCCAGGATGAATTCCTAGTTTCAAAGTCACAGCTGCTGCTTTGAAATTGTGTAAGAAGGGCTTTGGTTTCTTAACACAAAATAACTGAGCTGCTGTTTGGTATTAGAGCATCATTATTCTGGGAAATGCACTCTTAGTTTTAAAAATATCTTCTGTATAGAAGTTGAAAGTTTATACCTCATGATTATAAAGGCAAAGAGCTGAGAAGGTTCCTTGTTTGACTGATGCCTGTAAATACTTAAGAATTCCTCAGTGACTTGAGTGCATAGAATCTGAAGATAGTGTTAAAAATTAATAACAATATCAGAAACACCGACTTACTGCAGGAATCTTGTTAGTATTAAATAATTTCGAGTGGGAATTTTTTAGGTAACTATAAGGTTTTTCTCCTCTTAACTGAACGTCTTTGTGACAGTTAGCCTAAAAGTGGTGTCTTTTCATTAAATCTATTAAAAAGTCCAAGTGGACTTAGTACCATCACAGTAAGGATGCTGTGATTAAGTGAAAGGAAATATTCTTTTACAAATCCCCATTTTCTGTCCTTGTAAAATTTTATTTTAAAATGAGCCTTCTTGGGTGACTTTTTCAGTAGCGTCAGCAACAGTGTCAGCAGAATGGTGAATTTGTGTCGCTGCAAGTATAAAGAGAATTCATGAAGGAGTTTGTGTTAAGCACAGGGTTGGGTTTTTTTCTATATAAAAAAGGATTCTATTCACTGTGGTGGTTTTTTTTTATCTTTTGTATTCCTTGCCACCTTATGATATTATAATGTTTTTTGCCTACTTTCAAAATTTCATAGATATATATTTATAAAAACTATATGTCATGTAAGCCTTTTTCTAGTCTAAGGGAAAGTACATTTTATGCAGAGTGCACAGCATGGGGCTTCCTGGGCCTTCAATCTCTCGTGATTCCGTCTCACAATAAATATATCAAACAGGAACGAGCAAAATGCAATCCTCTCAGAGTGGGTGAAAATACGCTCTTAAGAAAGAAGCCAAGAGAGGGCTGGTTGCATCCTAGATAAGAAGGCCAGACCTTTCCTCTGAAAGGAGGCCTGAAGAAAGCAAGTAGGCAGAGGATGGAGCTAATGTAGACAGGCTTATTAAAGGATGCAGAGTGCAAAATTAGGGTTCATTTGGTATTTGGGACACGGTCGAAGGAACACAGGATTCACATGCAGATGTGTAACGACATCATCAACTTGGTTGTTAAAGGGATGGGGTGAAATGGGCACATGAAAACCACAAGTGGTACACATGGGATATCTGGGCTGTGCCCTGAATCCTTTTTGCTTCATTCGCAAAGTAATTTATTGTAGTTTTTATCTTTTGATAGTAATTACTAGTAGTTCTCTTGTCTGTTGGAAGGTGCATGTTCTAGTGCAGCATTTCTTTGATTTATCCATTAACAACTGGTGCTGAACCATATTTTATAGACAGGTATATGTGGAAGAACTAAATTAAAGCTCTCAGTGGTTCCGACACAGGCTTTTCCATGCAGTGCTCCCATCCCTGATAGCAGGGATGGCCCTTGCTCACTGGGCTGGCCAGCTTAGACCCTTGGGGTCTCTACTTAGTCATTGGGATTTTACGGGTAGGGTGTCAGTCCCGTTGTACTGAAGGGTAATAGGTTAAATACAGCTTGCTTAAGCACTCTGAATCACAAGGTAGGTAGGCTTTGAAGTCATCTGAGATTAGAAGACTGGTCTGTGGGCTTGGATGTGAAGTTGAGAGGTGTTTGTGATATGGGTGGTCAGTTGGATAGCCATTGCTGTGGCTCTCAAACTCTGAATTTATGGCTTAAGCAAGAGATACAGGAGCCATGTATTCTAAATCGTAGCTTTACCTGTTCATCCTTCCCCAAATTGCTCAAATGTTGATCTTCACAGAGACCCAAGACAGCTAAGTTCTTGTCACTCATTTAGTCTTGTTTGTCTTCTCTTTGAAACTACCAGCTTTATCCACTCTTTCCTATTTCCCCATCAGGGAAGTGAGGATAGTTTTTTATCCTTTTACCTACCTAGGCTGTTGAGGTAGACGGGAATATTTAAAGTTCATGAAGAACTTCAATACCAGCTGTACACTTAATTTGTTGTTAGGTTTTTATGAATGAGCCAGGTATTTATTACCTACTATCCTGAGCTAAGTAAGAAAATAAGAATGAAAGAATGTTTGAATTCCCCTTGGAGTTTATATAATCCCCCTTTGGCAAAAAAACCCAAACCCTCTTACACTGTTTCTCCTTTTGCTCTACAGTCATCTTCCTAAAATCCTTTTGGAAAGAGGCCTTTCTGAACTCTCCAGCTCTCATCACAATCCAGTGGCCCAAGACGTCTAATTTAAAAAGTTTGTACCAATCAAAACAGTTTTAACATATGGAGAAAAAAATGTTTTACATCCCACTTACCTGAACAGATTTGGAGAAGGTTAGAAGGTGGCGCAAGGGACAAGTTTTTAATGTATGTGCTGAGTCTTCGCTCCTTATGGAGGCCTGTCCCAAGGACATGTGCATTCAAATTGTTGTCCCAAAGTGGGATCTTTGTCTCCAAAAGGGACACAAAAGTGATACAGACTTTCTGCTTATTGCTATACCTTGGTTATGGTCATGTGCTTAAGTTCAGTGCAGTATTAGTAGGAACATAGGGATAGAGTGTATGGATGGCATATGTATAAATTATAATAGGTAAATAACGTAGGATGAGGAGAATGCCAGACTTTTACCCCTGTTACTACATGAAATGGACTACATGGACATATCTAAAGGGTGGAGGAAAGCTGAAAAATTCAACTGAAGATGAGCTCCACTGCAGCAGCGAGACTTGAAGCTTTGCAGGGAGATGATCTTCTTTCTGGTGTTTGCTTGAATAACGAAGTAACCCTCTCTTGAAGGTTATTATTCAGAGCAGCAGAGTTTGTACATGAGTGAAACGCATGTCAAAATGTTTACAATTAACTGAAGTGGAGTGGTGAGTCAAAGCGGTAGGCTTTTATTTGCACTGGCTTTGTAATGGAGAGCCTTATAATGAGGGTGAACTATGCCTCCTATTCTGGTGAGCCTTTGTACTATCTGGAGCAGAAGTGGAGCAGGTTTACAGGTTAATTAACACCTCTTCCCTCCTTCTTGTGGTGCTGGCAGTGATGTATCACCCATGGTCGTGTTTAGAAATGGTGACTGAGCATTGGTGATGGATACTTCCAAACTTTTTAGTTGTTGCTGCTGGTTCTCTGCTGCAGATGTCATTTGTTCTTCTAAATAATAAAGAGGACAGTTAAATGTATGGTGCTGAAGAGGCACTTATTGTCCTGTTATGGCGCTTGGCAGCAGCAAGCACACCCCTCCAGCTGTGTGTTTGCACAGCCTGTAGCATCCCTGTTTCCCCCTCCGTATAAATGCGAAGAGAATTCAGACAAGTTCTGTCTGTCTAAAGAGGGATGTAATGGCATCTCAGAACCTGTTATTATGTATTTAACAATGATTACTCTCAATGTTGAATTGTAAGGATGGTTTCAATCTAGTGGCTCTGTGGTTCTGGAGAGTTTGGTTAATCTGGCTGGAATCACTGTACTTTAGTCTGTGTGTGTAAGATGCGGGCTTTTGTTGTTGTTTTTTGTTCCTCTTCCTTTGGAGACTAGAAGCTTTCTTTGCCAACGTGTCACACTTGCTCAGCAGTTGCCCTGTGCTTCTTTTTGTCCTTCCCAGTTCCTCAGGTCTCAACACTGCATGTGATAAGTCTACTTGAACAGCTATTGCCTTTACCTTAGCTTTGTTTAAATGCTACACTGGTTGGAAACTGAATCTTGGTGAAGAAACCAATCCATGTGGTGGTCTAACTAGCAGGGTGCACATTTGGGTGTGGAACATCAAGAATCCTTTTGCCATCTGGCGCTGCCTGGCACACCATACTCCAACATTTGAGGCAAGTATATAGCACGTGTACTGCCCAGCCACACCATACCTGCTGTACGGATTGCTAAGAAAAACATAGGTATTTTTGGAGCTTGAAGAGTTTCTCTTCACATCTCATACTTCCGTACTTGCCTATTTGTGAGTAGAAAGAGAGTGGATCATAGCCCAGGTCAGGAGCAGAATCACTTTGGGAAGAAGACAGTGCAGCAGCACTGCTTGCCGCCTTCCTCTGGGAAACGGGAAGGAAACAGCGATTTGGTGAATCAGAGCTGTCTCTGACAGCTCCAGGGGCAGCGAGGCTCTCAGCTGCTGCCTTGCTCACAGTGGATTATTGGGTCATAATACAGCCCTCTGTACCGAAGCAGAGAAGCAGTAAATTCATCCTTGGGAGCTGCTTTTTGTTGTCTGGAAATGAAGAATTCCTCTGTAAGAATGTAATGCTTTTTAGCCAACTTCCCAATTCCCATGCTTCAGCAGTATATTTATCTTCCCCGTTTTCATGCTGTGAATAGAGGAAGGCCAAGAAACATGCATCAAGACTTTCTTTACAGCCAATGATATGTGCAGTATAGCATCCTATAAAGTTAACAGGGATTAAGGTGAATGACCATGTGAACAAGGGAGGCATCCCATCAGGAAATATGCCTGTTTCTGTGCAACAACTAAAGCAATACTATCTACAAGCTTTGAATCAAAGGCTTGGACAGCTAAACAAAGCTAATCCCCAAAGATGTACTATTAAACTCGTTTCCCGTGTATGGAACAAATATTCTGGGAGTTTTGAAAAGCATTTTCCAGCCATTGTTAAAAGAAGAGTTGGGGGGTGAGCTATAAAATTCTGATCTGGGTTCAGACTTTCTCCATATTTGTGGTTTTGGTTTGAGCCTGTCTCTAGTTAGCAGGGATATAAATGTTAAAATTTACCCATGTGGCTCGGGAGCTGTGCTGTGTTAGTAGTGTAAGTCTTGCTTTTTCAGTGAGTCTTTATTTTAGAATACATTTCTTTCTTCTGGGGTCAGAGCCTTTCTTTAACTGGCAAACTCTTAATACTCTGGCAAGGAAGGACAACTTGACTAGCCCTAGTAGAGCTGCAAGTGTAAAGTGTTAATTATCTATGAAAAATACTGTCTCTGTCATGAATTCTCTCCCTCTGCCTTTATAGAGAAGAAAGTAAATGCCCTGTCATGTTATTTTTCTAGGAAAGCTTCTCTTTCTTTGTTTCAGCTCTGATAGCTTGTTATATTTCTTTGCTTGAGCAGTTGAAACCTATTGATAAATGGAAAATGGTTTAAGCTGACTAATGAATATCATAGGATGGGGAAGAGACTCGATAGAGTTGGAAGGGACCTTGAAGGTCATTGAGTTCCAACGCCCTGGCCTGGGAAGGGACACCTCCCACTAGAGCAGGTTGCTTAAAGCCCCATCCAGCCTGGTCTTGAACACCTCCAGGGTGTGGGGCTTCCACATGGGGAAGCATGGGGCTTCCACAGCTTCTCTGGGCAGCCCAGGCCAGTGTCTTACAACCCTCACAGCAAAGAATTCCTTTCTTGTATCTACTCTTAAGTGTCCTCTCTTTCAGTTGAAAACCTTGTCCTACTGTTACACTCCCCAATAAAATATCCTTGGGTTTGGAGAACTGAACCTTAAATGAGGAAGATGAACATGAAGAAGTAGGTCCTGTAGGAAGCTGAACTGGTTCAGGGTGTGTGTGTGTATATGTTGGTTGTTTTTTTGTTTCTTTTCTTGCTTGTATTTTTTTAATTTTGAGCCTAGGTCCAATTACAAGAACAACTCTCGCTTTGGGTGAAAGAGCTGTCTGCTCAGATGTGTTAGGCTAGGTCTGATTGGGCAGTATGTTTCTAGAGTGTGAGGTTAGGGCTCCAAATTTGAATTCTTGTCATAAGATGTGATAATCATTTCTCTTTGCCATTCATAAATTACCTAAATGTGAACAGAACAAATAAGCTTGGTGTTGAACACGCTTTCTCCTGGGCCGTCACCCTTTGTTATCTGTAGCCTGGTGTGTGGTGCTTAATGTAATTTCAGACCAGCTTCACTCTGAGCACAGGCTGATAATGTGTGAACATATGTGATGGTCCTGGGATGGTGGCAAGCCAGCCCATCGGACACTGCGTGGTGTCTGTTTTTAGAGGGGATTTTGGTGCCGGCTTCTGTAGAGTTAGGCTCTGGCAGTCGTGATTGTGTAGCAGAGAATGTTACAGAAATGGGTATACAGGCGTTCTCAAGTGCTTGGCACTTGGTCATATATTTAATCTATTTACATATTTCCTGTACCACTGTACAAACAAACCAGTGGGCAGAGTCCCGAAACCATTTTCTCAGGCAAAGTTCCAGTTGATACCAAAGAAGTTGGGGTTGAAAATATTCTCTTGTTTAGAAACATTTGAATGTGACCTTTAGATAAATCCTGTTTCCTTTTGTTGGCGTTTTGGAACCCCTGATTTATTGAGTTCTTGAAAATCAGTAGGAAACTTCACTAAGTTCAGGCAACAACCCCACCGGAGGTGTCACTTTGGGAGGATTGCAGGGGACATAGCTTCTTCAGGAGCTAGTGTAGACCTAGGGTATTGTTACTCATCCCTAATTTTTCATGCCTTGTTGGCAAGTACTTCTCTGTTAGCCTCATTAGATCTGTGGCTAAAATCACGTGTGTGAATTTATACATGTTTCAGCATAGATGCTGAGGCCAGTCCAGGTCTGGTAGCGTTTTGCACGCCTGTTGAGATATTATCGTGCAAGCAGTATGCAATATATGGATCTCCACCATTACAATACCTTTTTGGTCCCAGAGAACCCCCTCGAAAGATCTTGAGCAAGCTAGAAGAAATGCGTAGCAGAGCGAAAGGGTACTTGAACTAAGATGACTGGGAGAGTAAATGATTTGCTTCTTGTGTTCATAGGGAAACTGATAAGAAGAGTTCTTGTTCTAGACACAGAGTGAAAGAATCGGAGTTCTACTGTTTATCAGTAATTTGTGTACTTACTTATATGGACTATTGTTATGATACAGAGTGTTTGCACACCAGCCCTTCTGGAGTACCTATTGCGTGTATAAACATACCAGTAGATACTACTGGGGCAATGACCCAATGAGAAGTCAGTCTCTATTGTTTGAAGTTTAAAAAAGGTTATTTAGAACTGTGAAGGAGCGTGATTAGGAATAGCAACAGGGGAATTTAGGAAAGATTGGATGTAAAAACATGGTAATGACGGTCTTTTTGACTGAGGAAAATGGTTGCAGTTTTATTTTCTCTTTGAATTGTTAAAACTTCACAGTTCACATCTCTAGCTTTCTAAGTGTGTAATGGAGAAGGGTCTTCAAAGTTGAGTCAATTGAACTTGGTTCGTTTCAGTTTCTCCTACTGAGAACAGGATAACTGTGTGGTTCCATGTCAGCAAAATTTAGATTTGGGGGATTTTTCTTCCTTTTGGTGAAATCTTTGTACGTGATGCCATTCAACGTAGAAGTGCTCTTATTTAGGCATGGCTCTAGCAGATTTAGCTGACAGCAGTTAGCTCTAATGCAGAGCTCTGTCCTTCATAACAATTAAGCATTCTTGAAATAACAAATATATTGGAAATGCCAACCCTGGAAGTAATTTTCAATTCATGAATAGAATTGTTTGTGTAACAGCAGACATCTTCCCCTGCTATTTCTTATAATAGAGCAGAAGTAAAATACTAGAGCAGTGAGGTTTCAGTATCTCAAAGGTGCTGCTGGAGAGAAAAGATCCCTTCATGAGGAATATATGTGTTGGGAAGGGCAGGAAGAGGGTGTTGACAAGCCATTTTGCAATATCACATTTGCTTATGGCTTGCGGGGAGTGCTGCAAAGAGCTTGAAGCTTTTAACACATCTGAGCATTGTTGACTTTTATTCTGGTTGCCACCTTTCAGTAGGCAGAAATCAGCTCCTTCTGTGGACGCGCCTTCTGTGGGTGGGCATTGTTTTGGGGGAGAACCAGGAACTTATTTTTAAATTTGTCACAGCATAGACCTAGCAGTAAATTAATCATGACATCAAGAGGGAATGTATGCATAGACATTACTTCACAGTGTTGTCATAAATTCTGCTCTTGCCATATTTTAATTTCCAAGGCTTTTGAATCTCAGACAAGGTGCTATAGATGTAGTTATTAAATTCTACAGAAATATTTTTATTGGGTAGGACGTTGCTTGATGATGTAGCTGTGAAAGCCAAATTCAGAGACTAGCAAAAGGTTCTTTATCCATGCATTTAGGAGGAAAAATATTATTTTGTAACACTCGCTTATTATTGAAATACTTGTTTTAAATTTACCTTCTTTTTCCTGGTTGTATATATGTGTGTACAGATAGATAGATAGTGTCACAGTTGTGATAATGTAGGGTTTATTCTATTTGTTACTGGGTCATCAATAACACACAGGTGGAAGCAGAGCTTTGGAAATGGCAGAGTGGTTCTAACTCCTATGGCTCAGCAGACACTTGTTATTGTAGAGTGACCTGAGGACACACTGCCCTTTTCCAGCTTTTATGAATATTCTTAAGGGAAGACACTGGATTAGGATATAAAGGGGGAAAAAAAAAACCCCAACAACCTCTTCAAAAGTTTACACAGTGTACTTCTTTCAGTGCAAAAGTTAACTTATGTGGGGGCTGAGTTAGACTAAATATTGTTGAAAAAACAGTGTCTAGTTCCCTACTTTTCCAAGATTTTTCCTTCATGTGCACTGAAAGGGGAAGCCATGTTCTCTGCACCTTTCTGTTCCAAAACACGTGTTGCTAATTATTTGGTTTCTCCTGGGGACTGTTCTTTTGGACGGTACTTTGCCTTTCCCTTTAAGCACATAGGGACAACTGATGCCAGAGGAAGCTTAAAACAGGCTGTAGTGAGGATGTATTGGCAACCAGGCAAAGGGTGGGATGGCAAAGTGCTGGAAAACTGAACCCCACCTGATCTATGCCTGGTGAGGGTGGAGATACCTGAGGATCAGGTACCTTGAAGGCTGATGGTTTAGTGCTGTTTTTTTATCAGCGTTAGGTTGATGGTTGGACTAGATGATCTTAAAGGTCCCTTCCAACCTAGACAGTTCTATGATATGGCAGTCTGGCTGCAGTTCTGGCATGGATGGTCGCTGGGTAAACACGGCTGAGGACACACCAGTAAGTAGAGTCCTGTCTGCATTCCCGTAGACCCTATGGTAAATACAAGGTAATTTGAGGCAGTTTATGCCTTTCTTTATCCCGGTGGAAGTGCTGATGTGAGCTGTTACTGTGGAGCCATACTCTCAGGTGTCCAAATGATGAGAAACTAGCCCAAAACACTTTGCTCAGGGTCACTGAGCTCTTGGTCATTTGCTCCATAAGCTGTGATAGCAGAGCTGTATTGGGGGCAGTCCTACAGCTCCTTGCTTATAACTTGGAACAAAACTTAAGAGTTATGTTTCGAGTTTAATTTGATGTAATAATAATTTATATAGCGTAAACATGGTAGATATATATTCTGTCACTGAAATTAATTAGGAAAAAGTCATGTATGTAGAATTCTCCTCTTCATCTTTCTTTTAAAAACACACACTTGCTCCTGGTTCCTATTTAACAGTGCTGGTAAATGAAGTTCTTTGCCACAAAACAGGTGGAAGCCACCGTCCTGCCCTGCCAGCACACCTCGATCATGGCTCGGAGAGCCAGAGCTTGGCTTGTCTGGTGAAGCTGCCAGTTGTGTTGCAGACACCTACTTAACAGAAACTGGAAGTGAAATCGCTATTTCATGTAATATTGGCCACCTATTGGGTAATAACTCTCAGTCACCATAAGATCAGGCTGGATTTGAAACGGCAGCATGTTATTGAAAAGACTATTTCCCTTTCTGATCTGCTGAGCCAGCTCGTCCTCCAGAGCATTTGGACAAAATAAAAATGTTTGTGGAGGGTAAGAACATGAGACTTCCAGGCCTTTTCAAATGTCTTCCCCTGTGTCCTGTTCTCTCATGCACTGTTGAAGCCTTCAGTTCACTGTTCAGTCTTTTGTTCTTGGGCACCATTCAGCTTCAGTTTCCCCCCAAAACTCTGGGAAAGCAGAGATGATTCGGAAGAGGCTGAAACCCTTGTCCTACAAGACTTCTTGAAGCAGACAAATGTTTTCCTTTCTTGTTAAGGACCAAGGGAGTCCTCTGAGCCCTTCAGAGCCAGCTTGGTTCCTTGCTCTTGACACACACGTCGGGACACTTCTGCCAAGAGTTTTACTTGCACTTATGTTAGCGGAAATGTCCCTGATAAGAAGTAGTCATTGTTGAAGTCTAGTGGCTTCAACTGTGAAGCCTTTTCATTTTTTTTTGCATGAAGACTGTTGATCCATTTCTATTTGTTGTTGTTGTTATATAAAAATGTGAGTGAGGGTTTATCTTTTCCTTTGAGATGTATGGCACTAGCTCTGGAATTGCATCCAAGTTTATAAAATGAGTCTGTGGTTTAGACCTCTCTGATAAACATTGTTTTGTTGTTGTTGCAAAGTTGGATCGGATTTTTGTTGTCATAATGGTTGGTGCACTTGGCAGCCTGCATTTTAAATAATTAGGAGATAAAATTGGACTGTATTTGAGATCCAGTATGTCTGGTATTTTCTTGCTTAGTGATGTTTTTAATCCCCCTTTTAACTTCGGAGGCTAATGTGAGGCAGTTAAGAACTGAGGGTTGATAATTTTATTTGTCATTTTTGAAACCTAGATCCAAGCCAGCTTCTTTTGCAATATTTCAGCCTCGCCCTCCCAGGACACTTTGAGATAAATCAGTCTCTTTATCAAAAGAAGTAGGGCTTTTGTGGTAGTAGTATTGTAACATTAAATATTCATTCTGATTTGCAGAGTTGAGGCAATTGTATTGAAGTTCCCAATAAACTTGACTTTGGATTTTGAAGCTGTACAAGTATGCCACTTGCTCCATTTCATTCTACACTAGCCAGTTGGGGAGTTTACAGCTCAGATGCATCAGGTGCAAGATGTTTTGGAAAGCTTGTGGACACCCTTCAGCACCCTTCACGGCACCATGTGACAAACTCAGAGGCAGCCATTTGGGGGTTTGAGGGTTTTCTCCTTTTGCTTTTTTTAAAATTTTATTAATCTCCCTTCTTATTGCTGGCCACAGTGCCATGGGAAGTGGTGAGGGAGGAAGCTGAACAGCAGGCTGAGCTGGGAAACAATCTTCCCACTTAAGGAATCTCTGCTGCGTGAAATGTGTATGTTGAAAATGTTCTTTCAGATAATTTTGAATCCAGGCATATTGAGGAAAAGGATCATCATTCACAATATTGTTCTACATCTCTTAGAAGTTACTGATTCCCGTTCTAGTCTAGAAGTGGATGCATTTTAACAGTGAGAGAGGTATTTTTTCTGTATCATCAGAATCAAATTCTAAAGAAAAAAAAATACAAGCTTGGCCTGACTGACCATAATTTGGCAATATACTCTGCATTCAGCAGAGGATTAACAATACAAAATTTATGATGGTGTGACTCGGGCTCTGTCTTCCATATCCGCATTTGGGAAGTGTGGTGCATTTTGGAATTAAGTGGCATAGACTGCAAGTATCAAAGTCTTTTTTTTTTTTAATACTTAGTTAACTTCTTTAGGCCAGAATAAATCATATGAGGATGGAGAACTGAAGTTCTCTGGTTCCTAGCCAGCTTGACAGCTACCAATGCCACTTTCAAGGAAACATTTTTTGTTCCCAGTCTAGCAAATACGCCAAGGAAAGGATAGTTGTGGCACCTTCTCTTACTATACATTCTCATAGGTGTCTTCAAACAGGAAGCAGAGAAATTCAAGGACTTTCAATTTACCTTATTTCCTTTGTTCTGATGATTCCTTAAGTATGGAATTGAACACGGCAGCATGCAAGAACATAACTTTGCTCTTCACTGAGCTGAATCCATTCTGAGGATAAATTGACTAGTCAATCTGCTTTCTTTCAAAGGGTCTAAATTAATTTTACTCTCTTTACAGTTGATTTTCTGTAGAGATTGGGCCTCCCAGTTTTTTCCTTTGGGCAGCTGATGGGAAGAGGTCCAGACGCATAGGCAACTGGCACAGCAATTTTGTTCTGCTGCTGGTGGCCTTAATTAATCATGTCTAGATTAATTAGCTGATCCATTTGTGGATGCAGTGTTTGGGGAGGAAAGTAACTAGGAGTGTTGCGAGCCAACAGTTAGGGCTTTTGCCCAAATATGAATAAGAAGACATACACGAGCTGACATTCCCAGAGCAAGCGTTCTCTTTCTTCACGTCTGTTGTGCATACAGAATTTTAAATGGTGAAAATAGAAACGTGAAAAGAAAAAACAGAAAACCACTGAAGTTTGAATGGTAAAAATATATGCATAAAATCAAACTATTTCCTTGTGGAATGTGTCTTATGGAGAGGAACACCCAGGTTTTAAACTTCCTCCCTTCAAAATTTATGGAAAGCTCAGAAACTTTCCTCCTTTTTTTTTTTTTTATATATATATATGTCAGGATCCTTTTCAGGATTTAACTTTTTTTTTTTTTACACATGTATAACCCCAGTACATCTCACAACTTGATTTAATGCAGCTTCCATGTGTCTTGAATACAATAGTAACTTCTGAAACCAATATTTCTTTAGAGAGCAGTAAAGTTGTTTCTTCATGACACCAGTAAGTAGTTTTCTTGCCAAGAAGTATATTGTAAGATTTATTAGACTCTCCATTGCCCTCCCCCAAGTAACCCAGATTTTAGCTTCAAGTAAAGCAAACATGTTCAAAAAGTACTCTTTAACTTCAGGCTAGTCGGATACAAAATAAAATCCTCCAGGGGTACATTACAACTAAAAGATTCACAAGCCCTCCAGGGGGTTTAACTTTTTAAGTAGGCATTTCACAAGTATTTGTTGCATAAACCATTACATGCTCCAGGCTGGGGTTCTTGGAAACTTTTTTTTTAAATATAAGACATGCAGCAATAAATGTATTTTTGTAAAAAATAATATCTCATCTATGCTTAGAAGTGATATTCTGGGCTTTAGAGCATGTGTTTTCTTGGTTTAATATTTAATATCAAATGTCTTGG
This sequence comes from Pedionomus torquatus, assembly GCA_013398155.1. Lineage (NCBI taxonomy): Eukaryota > Metazoa > Chordata > Aves > Charadriiformes > Pedionomidae > Pedionomus > Pedionomus torquatus. The sequence goes on along the minus strand of VZRU01003879.1, from coordinate 158,525 downwards.
ACGGTCATTTTGGTCCACTCACTGCCTTGGGTTGCTGCTGTATGGAAATGGGGATCATACGTTCCAGTTAACTCCCTTCGCTCATTTTTCTAGATCTACTGCAACTTCTTCTTTGGCAGTTGGAAAAACAAGCTTTGGAGACCGCAAAGGCAAATGACAGCCATTTATATGTTGTCCTCACAAAATTGAATAGACCAGATGGGCACAAGTGCCCTGGAAAACAACATATTGGGAAGAGGAGATAGGTAGCCTTTCAGAGATCTGACTTTCCGTATCTCTGAGACTTCCTTGTAAGCTTGGACAAGTCTTGCTACTGCTTTTACGTGTTGTCCATCCTTCCCACAAAGATAATAATCTTTTATTTGTTTCTTTCGATTTTTAACTCCTGGGGCAAAGTCCCTCCTCCGTTCCAGTGCTGTAGTGTGCTGTTATCTGTGATTTGCTTTGGACTTCCAAATGTTACTGGAATGCAAATGACAAGTAAGAATATGAAGAATGGAAAGCAAGTAATGTAAGACAAAAAGGGGTCCTTTTGAGATTGAACAGGAAGCAACACAAGAAGTTTAATCCTGCCTTGAGCTTTCCAGAAGTGAATGAGGAGCTGTAACTCAAAAGAGATTTTGGAAGAGAAGCCCTTGAGTATTATAGGCTACCAAGTGACAAGAAAATGTAGGAAAAGGAGTCTTGATTGTCTTTTTTAGACAACTTGTTAGTTGAAATGTTGCATTTAAATAAGAACGTAGATCAGTTCTAAGCAGAAAGAGTAATAGAGACCTTGTAAGAAGGGAAATAATGTGTCTGTCAGAACAGTAACATTCAAATCATCAGACATGAAGGATAAAGACAAAATACTGAAAGCTTCAGAAAAATAGGAAGGGAATATAAATCCCAGCAAATTTCTTTCTTTCCAGGTCTGAGTCCCTTGCACAAGAAAGAGGAGAGCCCTGATAACCTGTAAATATACCTGCTTGGAAGACAGGTTGAATTAAAAATATTGTGTGCATCAGGGAGCTGGGAGTCTGAGGTATTTGATAGACTGACTGAGCTTTTGGGGGCCAGAGCCAGCCATCCTGTAGAGATGCTTTAAGATCTGAAGGTAGAAGGGTAGAACTAGACATTACTGAAGTGACATAGTATTTGTGCTGAGACCTTAGTTTTGGAAAGGCGTTTGGTAGCGTGAGCTCTAGAAGCGGTTGCTTGTGGGTACCGGTTGATGAGAAGCTTAATGTGACCTGGTAATGTGTGTTGGCAGCCCGGGAAGCCAACCACATCCTGAGCTGCATGAAAAGCAGCATGACCAGCAGGTTGAGGGAGGTGGTTCTGTCCCTCTGCTCTGCTCCAGTGCGATCTCACCTGGGGCACTGTGTCCAGCTCTGGGGTCCCCAACACAAGAAGGACATGAACCTGTTGGAGCTTCTTCCAGTACCTAAAGGGAGGGGCTACAGGAGAGATGGAGAGGGACTCTTTATCAGGGAGTGGAGCGATAGGACAAGGGATAATGGTTTTAAACTACAAGAGGAAAGATTTAGATTAGATACTAGAAAGAAATCCTTTCCTGTGAGTGGAGAGACACTGGCCCAGGTTGCCCAGAGAAGCTGTGGCTGCCCCATCCCTGGAGGGGTTCAAGGCCAGGCTGGATGGGGCTTGGAGCAACCTGGTGTGGTGGGAGGTGTCTCTGCCCAGGCCAGGGTGCTTTGGAACAAAATCTTTAAAGTCCCTTCCAATCCAAACCATTCCGCTCCCAAGTGATTTCCGATTAACCCGAAACTTAACATCTTAAATGTCTTTCTAGTGAACTTCTTGGTTTAAGCGAATTATTTTCTGAAGCAGAATGAAGCCAGGAAATATTTGTAGCTGTAGAGTGTTAGGATGCTGCCCCAGCTTTGGCTCCTGATAGCTCACCAGCTCTTCCACAGAGTACTGTCTTGGTTGGGACACTCCTCCTAGAGAGCTGATGGAAGATCTAAACCAACTTTAGATTGCATTTAGAAAAGAAGATTTGGAAGGGAGCCAGGATAATGAACCTCATGGGTTTCCTTTGATCTCTTCCTGCCAGTGTGATACGAAGCGTTTCTTAGGACTGCAGAGCAGCAGTCGGTCCTGTGCGTGTAGTTGATACTCATTTTTATGTTGCAGATCCAGCTAGTCTCCTTTCTACATTTACTTACAGGAAAAAGGAGGGGATTAACCTCATTTTGCTGCCCACATATTACCTTGACCAGGATGGACTGAAATCTGAACAGCGTGCTCTTCAGTTCTTGCTGGTTGATTTCTGTGGAGAGCCTGCATGCCTCATTTTAATTTTTCTTCTTTTTCCTTTTTTTATTTTTATTTTCCCTTGATTCTTCCTTTTCTCAGTCATTTGAAATAGGGAATGTAACTCAAAACTGGAAGCAAAAAATTTGCTTTGAGAGATCAAGAGTCTTTTAAGCGGCTTACTGGATCAGCAGTTGCAAAGTTATCATGAGGCCTGAACTCTTTCTATGGATTTAATGGAAGCAGCACAGTGCAGGAGCAAACATCACGACTCCCTGTCCTCAAGGGAAGACTTAGTGCTTTACACATACAAGCAGAACTAAATACTATACTTTGATGTACTCTTTTTTTGTTGTTGTTGTTTGTTTGTTTGTTATTAGTTCCAACCTGTTGGGAGTTTTTCTGCACTCCTGGTTAAGATTTCCCTTGATGTTTTGTGGATCTCGTGAACGTTACATAAAACTGGAAAGGTGGCCTCTTCTTGTTAGATGGTAACCGTCCTAATAGCTATGGATTTGTCAGTGTCAGTGGATATGGAGGTGTCAGCGGGAGTTTTATATGCACTTCCACGTGTAAAACAGTCGCTACTGCGTGACAGGATTATTGCAGAACATCCTGACTAACGTTTGCCTGGTACCTGTTGTTGCGGGGTTTGGTGACAGCAGGAGGGATGCCCAGGGTCTGCTTTGCAGATACAGGCTCCCGCTTTCAGACTGTCAGTGCGGGGCGGGCGGTTACCACAGCACCTCGAGTCCCTGCACCGTCTGGGTGTCGCGGGCTTCACTCCCGTGAAAGCATAGTTTTAAAATTCGGGGTACTAAGTTGTGCTCGAGGGAAGGGCACAGTGAAGAGGAGGCGCTTCGGGTGCGTCTTGGCCTGTGTCGGGAGCAGCGCGGTGAGTAGGACGCGGCAGGCGATCGTCCCCCTGTTCGCGGCACTGGTGAGGCCCCACCTTGAGGTCTGTGTCCAGTTTCGGGCCCCTCAACCACAAAAGAGACATTGAGGGGCTGGAGCGGGCCCAGAGAAGGGCAACGGAGCTGGGGAGGGGTCTGGAGAGTAAATCTTAACGGGGAGCGGCTGAGGGGCGTTGGGGCTAGAGAAGGGGAGGCTGAGGGGAGGCCTTGCTCTCTACCCCTGCCTGAAAGGAGGGTGCAGAGGGGTGGAGGTTGATCTCCCAAGTCACAGGCGATGGGACAAGAGGAAATGGCCTCAAGTTGTACCAAGGGAGGTGCAGATTGGATATTATGAACTATTTTTCCACAGAAAGGGTTATTAAGCCTCGCAATGGGCTGCCCAGGGAAGCGGTTGATCCACCATCTCTGGAGGTATTTAAAAGACCGGTTGACACAGTACTTAGTGATGTGGTTTAGTGACTTTGTTGTTTTTTTATCAGACTTAGGTTTATGGTTGGATCTGAACGGTCTCTTCTAACCTAGACAGTTCTATGATTCAGTTTTACCAGAGGGTTGGCTGTGCAAGGTCAGCAGAAGCTGGGGGGTGACTCTGTCTAGCTCGCTGAGTGTTTAATAGCCTTGTATCTCTACCTAGGATGTCTCATGTGCATTAGAAAAAGAGAGGCAAAGGGCTGGAGTAATCTTTTTGGGTTGTCCACTGGGGTTACAGGCAGTATTGTCCATATAAACACACTTATAAAATTCACCAAGAGCCATTCACGTAAAATGACCCAACAATGTTCCAGGGGTTTTGATTGTTTGAGGGGCAGGGGAAGAGGCAATTGCCTCATTTTTCTCGTTGCAAAGGTGTTTCATTACCTAATCTTTGGGAGGAATCTATGTCTTAGGCTGAAATTAAATTAATTACCATGAAATATAGAAACACGCCCTTTAAGCAGCAAAAGCAAGGCCTCAGAAGGAAAACTAATGACCAGTATATAAAAGCATTGGGTTTCAACCACTGAAATGCCCTGGCACAACAGATCTGAATTCTGGCAGTGTCTGTGTTTGTCCTTCAAATGTAAATAAATTGAAGCACCATGGATTTCACTGGCTGGAACTCCGTCATGGGCGGGTAACATTTCCTTTTGTTCATCTTTTGTAAGACCATGGGATAGTCTCCTTAATAAATACAAATTGTCTTAGTGTCCCTGATTTAAATTTTTTCTTTCCCATTCTCCACTGTATAATGGACTAAACTGATTTAATCAATTCAGTATATGTCAGATACAGGCATGTTGAAAACTTCCAAGAGAGAATGCTGATATGCTGTGGAAATTCAAGTGCAAAATAGTAATAATAAAAAAAATTTATTATAACAGCTGAAATACATGCATTTGTGTTGACAGAACTGAAAGGGATTTTGAACCTTTCCCAAGGTTTTTGTGGGAGGTAAAAATTTACAGTAAAATTCTGAATGTATTTATTGAAAGGTTCTGTAATACCTCCAGAACTGCTTCATAGCCTGAAATCAGGGCTTTACTGGTTTCAGCAGGAAATTTGCTTATCTTGCTTAAATAATATCAGTAAAGATAGTGGGACGGCCCAAAGCTGGTTTGGAATACTGTAAATCTTATTTCCCAGACAATAAGATTTATGAAAATAGCCACACAGTGTAATAAAGCTTAATTTCCAAGCAGGTCACCTTTTTATTCAAAATTGCTGAAACATCTGATTTTTATACGTTTGAAAGGAATCTTTATTTCTAAAGTTTGAGCCATTTTTTGTTCAGCTATTTTGGTTATAGCAAGAAAACAAGCAGAGGAGACTCAAATTGGAACAGAAGTGTTTGAAAATTATCCAAATAAATCTCTGGATAGTTTGATTGACCCAGGAAGATTTTTAGGGGGAAAAAAAAAAAAAAAAAGAATGTCACTTATGATTTCTTTTTTATCCTTCCTTAAATATGCGATTTTTCTGAAGTTTGGAAAATTACTGTCCAGCTCTCCAAGGTTTTTGGCTCACATTAGTGTTTGGAACTCTGTGTTTAAAGTCCACTTTGATCCTTCCTTGTGTATAGAACTATACGCTGTGAACATTTTATAGTTTGTTTGTTACCCCAAATAATTGGAAACTGCAATAATTGTAGATGCAATAACATTGTAGTGAAGTAATGCTGAACTTCCCATGTGCAACACAAATGTTGCCTCGGATCCGAGGGCTCACGTGACAGCTCTTCAAGAAGGTTTAGCTGTACTTGGCTTTAAAGGGTGTCTTAGCTAATTAGTGTATTAGAGCTCATGGGCCACGGCTTGTGAGTTCAGAGCTTCTGCTAATTAAGTTGTGAATGTAATTTTAGTTAAACTATTAAAGCTTTGTCCCAGGGCTTTTCTCATTAAGCAGAACTCCAGCTCTCCTGGATTTTCTTTGTTCGGAGCTCTCTTGCAAGTGCATGGAGGCACATCTGGTATTGGCTATGGCATTCACATGGGTCTAAAACTGCTGCAAAAGAAACAATGCAATGAAATTTATCTGGGAAAACAGTGAGATCACAGCATAACATTTCCCTGGAGAAAAGTCTGAACTTTTTTATGATCTGGCTTAATACTTTGTACAGTACCCTTAACCATCAGACTGCAGGGCGTATGAAATCCCGATGGATGGAAATGGAAATATTTTTTTGTTTAGTAAAACTAGAGTACACCAAGATAATGATCTCCTCCTCCAGGATTAGGGGCCAAAGTCCCACCGAGTAATACCTACAAAAGAAGTACGGTAGGTGGTAACCGCAAATAGGTGCAGGATTCGGAAGCCACCTGTGACTTGAGTTACACTGAAACCTTGCAAATCTCCCTTCTATTTCTGGTGTCATAATATCACTTTGTTTACCAGCTTTGGGCTTTTAATTAAATTTTACAGGATACTTGCCTACAATGTGGATTAGGCCCATTATGTTACTTGGGGAAAAAAAAAATTATTATCAAACACGAAGCTTTAAAATTGGCAGTTGCTCAAATTTATTTTTTCTTAAGACTTAATAGGCGTGTCCAAATGAACATGGCAATTTCTTTAGAATAGAAATGAATACGCTGTTTGTTGTATCCGAGATGTGTGTAATAGACTGTGACATCTCCTGCTGTGATACCAGGTGTGTAAAATCCTTTTCGAAAGGGCCCAAACCCAACTGTTCCCATTGGCCTCTCATGCATCATTCCCTATCTGGTGGCTGCAGCCTGCTCCCTGCAGCACTGCTCTGTGTTGGGGGGGGGGGGGGGGTCCTCACCTTGGG
>VZRU01003879.1:117205-152081 GCA_013398155.1 Pedionomus torquatus | reverse complement strand
GGTGTCCTCAACTTGGAGTGGGCTGAACTTTCATGCTAGTGTTGCTGTGTAGCACCCTGATACAGTGAGATGAAATTAAAAGTAAGTGGGAGGCGAGTTTTTGTGGAGGTGAATTAGAATCATAGAATGGCCTAGGTTAGAAGGGACCTCCAAGATCATCTAGTCCAACCAGCAACCAAACTCTGATAAAAGGCCATCACTAAACCATGTCACTGAGCCCTGTCAGCCCATCTTTTAAATCCCTCCAGGGATGGTGCCTCAACGCCTTCCCTGGGCAGCCCATTCCAAGGCTTAAGAACCCTTTCCATGTAATTTTTTTTCCCTAATAGCCAATCTGAACCTCCCCTGGCACAACTTGAGGCCATTTCCTCCTGTCCTAAGTAGTTCATTCTAATTTTTTTTGGTGATACCTGGTGTCACCATTCGTCTTCAGTTCACGTGTTCAGTTCACTCTATTGCCTTTCTCTGCCCCTCCTCTTCCAAACCAGTTGTTTCCTTTCCTTGTGGCTGTGTAGTACATCTTCTTCCTGATTATTATTTTCTCCCCTCTGTACCTGCCTTTCCCCAGATCTTTCTTTTTTTCCTCTCTGCTTCTCCTTTTTTCCTTTCTGTCATCTTTTCTTTTTGCTTATGGAGCAAGAAGCTGTTGGAGTGACAGCATGGATTTGGGGCTGCAGCGGCTGGTCTCTGTGGTGGTTCAACACCTGGAGGGAGCTGGAGGCAGGCTACCAGCCAGGAAGTGGAGAGGGAAGCCAAGGGTGTGGAATTTGTTTGCCACACGTGAACATTTGCAGCAGATGGTGCCCAGCACCTCTACCTACATTCTTGAGGCCATTTGTAGAGATGCTGACAGATGCGTGAGAGATGCGTGACCTCTTCCTGAGTGTATCTTCACTAGCTGAGTTTCTGTGTGTATGATGAAAGAGATGTTTTCTTGAGTGTTGAGTTTGGCTTGGAGCCCCTGGATTGGGTCACTCTGAAACTCCAAGTGAACTTCAGAAGCTGCTCCTTCGGGAAGGTGTAGCCGTGGTCTTGGTTTATCTGAATAGTGGGAACTTGGAGTACTGGGCTCTCAGAGACCCTTTAGGGTGTGTTCAAGGACAGTATTTGCCCTTATCCCTGGCTTGTGAACCTGTCCTCTTAATTTCTCTCCCATGTCAGTCATAGTCTTCCTGGTTCTTTCTGGGATAAGAACTCAGCCCAAGCACCAGTGTTGTTTCAGATTACAGCTCTTCATGTTGTTTCTCTGGCCGCACTTGTCGAGACTGTGGCATGTTTTACTCAAATTCTGGGTTTCTTTCTTAGCAAGGAGAAACCACACCATTCCCCCAGCTTGGCAGACTACCACAGTGACTTAGCACTCTGAAGCTCTGTGAGGCTTCTGCTGCTCTTCAAATTTTTAACCCTTTTATTATGTGCCATGGAAGAGTTGCTGCTTTCAAGACTGTAGCGAGATCGCTCAGCTCTCATCCTGCCAGGCTGATGCGCTGGTTTTGCATGTCTTTGCTTCCTTTAAATTGATGGCATTGAGAAACAGTTTTGCAGATAAGGTTTATCTGTTTCACCTGGTATTAGTATATTAGTTAAACATCAAAAGGGTAATAATGGGTTGTTGGTTTAGTTTGTCCTGTAATGTCTTCTCCTTACTTATATCTTATATATTAATAATCTTTAATTCCTTTTTGTTTTTTTGGGAGGAGCAATTTTTAATGACCAGCAGAACTTGGTGAATATGAGACCAAACACAGGGACAGTGTTCATCCTCCTTCCTACAAAGGAGATCTTTGCATAATGCATATATTAGTGTATTTGTTAGATGTTGCCTTCAAATGAGACTATCGCTCTTGGAGGCAATAAACAATTCGGCTCTTGTTTCCTGTCAGAGACTGTAATTGATGGAAAAATGTATCAGCAGACGTATGTTTTATGTAAAATCTGGTTATTGTGTTCTTAAGTTACTTTAATCGTTGTTCCTAAGGAATGCAATGTTCACGTTGAGGCAGAAGCTCACTTTAATCTGGTGGGGAGATTGTTACTAATGATATTAATTGCATCTAAATAATACATAGGATGACAGTTCATGAGTGCTGTGGATGATTAGAATGCTACAGTGTCTGGTAAAGAAAATATTCTTTGAATGCCTGTAATTGTGGTCAGAATGGGCCAGCATACACGTGTATGCTATCCTGAATTTTCTAGGGAAAGCCACCACTTTCCATGGAGGAAGAATGAACTGGAGCTGGGCCTCTTTCCCCAGGCTTTTCACCCTCTTATTCCTTGCCCCTGCTACAATAAATGACCATATCAAGCAGCTCCATCAACTCAGTTACTGTGAGGCTGCTCATTCATGACTCCGCTCAGTGCAGACCCATTTTTTTTTTACAGCAACCTGGTGTTATTGGCCTGCCATTAAAAAATGTGCCACAGAAAACACCTTGCTGAAGTTGTCTTGGGAGCCTAGTATTAAGAAGAGAACTTAAAACTTAAGAGTTCTCTTAAAACTGTGGGCTTTGTTTAGCTATATTGGGTCTTTGAAGTGATATTTCCCTTTCCTGCCTCTCCTTGCTTTTTCTAATTCTTCTTTCTTCCAACTCAGGCTCTAACCTCAGCCTGTCTTGGACATTCCCTTTTGACTTCCTCTTCCATAGTCTGCTCTTTCTCTCTCTGTCCCTCTATGTCCACATCTCTGCTCTCTGAAAACCAGTAGAATATCTTCTGTGTCCTAGAGTGAAGTTATACCATAAAAGATTTCTGCTCCTGCACCACCAAAGCTAGACCAGAGTCTGCCTTTTCTATCTCTTCCTCATATGCATAAAATTTCCAAATTAGAGGTGTGGGAAAGACTAGAAGTTTTGTTTCTTTTTGTACAATGCTGAAGCTGCCTGACGTTGTGTCTGTGTCCATGCAAGGAGGGTGACAAAGCAAGTATTATATGAAACTCTTTATCATACTTCTGCAATTATATACAGCCTCGGGGTCATCACTCAGGGGATGGGATAAGAGGGACTTTGGTGCTATTTTCAGTCTTCTATTGAACCCCTATGCGACTGGGAATAAGTAGTTTTGCTTCTTTTGGATTTTTTTTCACTACTGTGTTTACTTTTGTGTCTCACCTGTTAAGACTGTGCATGGCAAGATATATCTTCCACTTGTATTTAGAGTCTGAATATTATTTGGATTTTTAGACACTTCCAAAGTACAACTGATATTTTCAAAGTTTGATTAATTGTGTAATCAACTGCAGTTCTATGATCATAAATTTATCTGTTGCCTTAGCCATGAAAGACATTCTTGAATCTCTTGTATCCTCTGTTCGTTTCAGAGGAAATAGAGTCCCTTTTGTATATATCAGATTTGTTTAATGGAATTAACCATCCTCCTTACCAGAATTATTTTGATGATTTAATCCCTCTGGAATTTGATAGGAAATGTAATCTTGTTCTTGTATGTAGCGCTTTAGTTATGATCTTCACAGCTGTGAACTGGGTTTCCCTTATGCCTGTCTTGCTTCCCCTGTCTCTGTTAATACGAATTTGGCCAAGTGTGGTTTATAGTTAGATTTCACGCTCATTACAGTGTGACATGAACGGGTAGCCTGCTGAAATGGGCATTCAGAGATGGGAAGGCCTGCTAGTGTGTTCAGAAAAACACTGCAAGGAAGTTTCTTCATTAGATGGAGCTGGGAACCGTAAACCTCTGAGAATTATCTTTGTACATATCTGAGCACTTAGAGCTAAACCAGGGAAGGTGTGAGATTTCAGCTTTTGAGTCGTACCTGTCAAGGGTTAATGGGAGTTGAAGCTGGGCTACTTCCTCTGCAGCAGTATCCTTTTACAGACATGCTTTTAAAAACTTGCTAACCAAATACAACCTGGCCCTCGCTTAAAAACTTGTTCTCTCTTTCCTAAGGTTTAACTGGGGCAGTCTGTCCAAATCTGCTCACTTATTGTTTGATACCACATGGGCCAATTCTAACCACCAGTGGAAAAGGCCACAGATTATTTTTTTTCCGAAGAGCAATGTCTTCTAAGAGTCCGTATTCTACATGACACCTGAGCTGAGACCCCGGGATTATACCCACTTGGAATTTGTATAGAAATGTGCCCAATGTTCTATCAATACATTAAAAAAAGATATCTTATTGTGTGCTTTGCAGAATTTGCTTTTTCTGTATGTTTTCCAGCTCTTTAATTTTTAATGAGGACATCTAATTGCTTCCACGATTGACACAATGAAAGGAAAACTCAAAACAGAAATGCAAAAGCACACACAAGTTGATTAAAGAAAAAAAAATAGAATATAAAATTAACTAACTGCATTTTTTTTTTAATGAATTGTCATTTAGGAAGGTATTTCGCTGAATTGGAGTGTAGTTTTGTCTGTTACAACCTTCTCCTAGGACTAAATTTGCTGGAGGCAGCTGTTTTCTTTTAAATGAGATCCATGAATGAGTATCAGGAGCGTTGAGAAGAGCTGTTAGCCAGAAGAAAGTTGGGTTGTAAAAGTAAAGAGTTGTAGAGGTTACCAGATGTGTGTGAGCTCGCGCTCATTTTAAAGCTTGAGGTTTGCTAATCCTTGCTGTGTGACAGGTATGAATGACCTCTCAAATCACTTTGAGGGACGTAGGTAAAAATCAGGCCTCTTGTTTTTAGGGGCTATGGTGGATGAACATCTGATCTCTCTTATCTTACTGCAGATCTGGCATGTGCCAGAAAACATATGTATCCTGAGTGTACCCCTAACCAAATAGGGGTGAGAGCTGTTTTTCTGTTTTAGTTTTGGCTTTAATTAAAATTTTTTCTTTCTAAATTACATAACAATGTTTCAAGCATCTTGTTAGTTCAAAAAAAAAAAAAATATTGCTCAATGTTTGTAAAATAGGGAGAGATAATTTGATTCCTGCCTCTAATATAACCACAGCAGATGCTGCTAACTATGCTCTGCTGCCCAATGAAGTAATTTACCTTGAAGATGAGAAGTAGAAACATAATGTTTTAAATAGCTGACTTGATTGCTCAGAAATGAGGCTGACCAAAATGAGTTGATGACTTGTACCTTAGGACTAGGCCAGTAAAAAAACCTAAACATACAGTAATACCTGTATAAGCTGTCTGGGAGAATCAGACCTCAATGCAATAGGGAACATTTTTTTTAAGCAAATAATCATGCTGAGTCAAGCAGTAATGAAAGTAATGTTGCGATTTGCCTGCAAAACTACCATTAGAGGTCAGGAATGAAAGTAAGTGGGGAAAAACAACAGAAGGTACTGGAGGCATGACTGTTGTCTGTAACAAATACTAAAGACGTGCTGCATACAACACGATGCAGAAGACGATTCTGAATTTGTTAATGACTCCTGCTATCAACATTTTTTTAAGCTATAACTAAGCTGAAAAACTTTCAGATGCTCAACTCAGTAAAGCTGGGGTCAAAACCTTCAGTGCCTACTCAGATAAATGCCAGAGGTGTCTTTATTCTAAGACTTCCATCTTCTACAAATAGGAAGTTCATTACTAATTTGGTAATAGTTTTGTTTTCTTTAAATAAAACAGGCATAGGAAAACTTGCAGATTTTATACCTCTCCCACGCAGAACCTGCATTTAATTTATGGTGGCCCTTTGTCCCGCTGGCTCCCCTTGTCACAACTGCTGAGGCACCGTGTGAGTACCCTGTACTTCTTGTCGAGTCTTGAGCTCAGTTCATCTCAGCTAACTTTAGATGCCTACAAGGTAAATGTTGACATCTGAGCTAGTCATGCTGTCTCCTTTCATCAGTGGAAAGGAACAGAAACTTAAGCAAGGTCAGTTTTAACACTTGCGACTGTTTCTGGTAAGCTGCGTGAGCAGGAATGTCTGTTTTGCTGTTTGTGTTCCATGGAGCAGAATGAGACCTCATCTCTGGCTGGCTGCTCTGGGTGATACCGTTATATATAGACCATGGGTGAGAATTTTCTTACAGCATTGAGAACGTTGTTATTTTTGAATACGTAGCAGGAGGTAAGTAAGGTAGGATTAGCTGCTCAGTGTCTAGCTGCTTTGAAATTTTACAGTTAGTTGTGCTATTTTAACCAGAGGAGATATATCAGGTTCCCATGGATAGACTCATGTTTGCTGTGTGCGCTGCAGGTCGCTGCTGTGTCCAAAACTGTCACCTTCTCTCAGGGCAAGCAAAAAAAAACCCAACCATGTTCAATGGCTGAGAAGGAAAAAACTTATTAAAAGAAACACTGCAATAAAAATCTCGGAGATGATCTGTATGTGTATAAGAGGAGAAGAGCAGATGACAGAAGAAGGAGAAAGCAAAGCTACAGACTGTCCTCTCTTTATTCATTGCTGCTTTAAGGAAGGCCATTAAGCTGGAGAGCAAATTGGAATGTCAGCAGCGACAGGCAAGCATTCATCTTGCCTATCTGAAAAGGGGTAGATTTAGGAACCTTTGACTGTGAAGCTTGGCCTCTGTTGCACTTTGTTAAGTGTGGGTGTTTAAGGGAGAGTGTGTTTGTGTGTGCATGTGTCAGAGAGAGAGAAAACAGAGGCCCAAGGACTTATCTTTGCAAAACCAGAACATGACACCCACTATCAACAGTGGGTGCATCTCCTCTAGAGATAGAGGGGGTTTGTCCATTGATCATCTTGTGGTGTGTGCCTGCAGTGTTTGCCCGTGTGTCACACAACTGGATAAGCACTCTCAATATTTCTCAGCCCTGCACTAGAACTATCACTTAGCCCCTATCTCTTTGTATCTGCTTTTTACATTGAACAGACTGAAAAAATCCTTGCTTTTCCCCAGCAGCACAGGTCAGAGTACCAGCTCCATTACGTTAGAGGTGAGATGTGTGCCAGTAGGAAGAAGTGTGTGTGTGTAAATTACTTGGACAACTTTAAGCTATAATGTTTTTTACAGAATAGTTCAAAATACTGGCCATCTTTTTCACCATGTGTTTGACTAACATAGGGAACAATAACCCTGTCACTCTGCTTCGGGAGGATTACTGGCCGACAGTTACGAAGTAGGTGAGGTTATGAGAAGCCCTGGGTTCTTTGGTCGGTCCTTTCAAGCTCTTAACTTCTGCGTGCCGTGCTTGATCTGTCTTGAAAATACCTTTCAACTTTTCCAACCCTCGTTGCATCCAATACCGTCTTATCACCTGCCATCGCTGCTCACTACCGTAGCTAGTTGTCATACTTATTTTGTGAGGTTTTGTAAAGCCGTTTGTACTTACCTTTTCAGTCATGGATTTCAGTATTTTCTTAATATCTTCCCAATGGCGTGGTATTTAGGGACAAGATTTTGTCTGCTGAAAGACTTTTCACTGGAGAGTGAGCAGTACCAGTGATTGAGACTTTCTTGAACAAAAGATGCTGTCGGCCTCTCGCAGGAAGGAAGCAGCTTTGGCTGTAGTTTAGTGGCGTAGGTAAGGGGAGGGGGGGGGGGAAATTCCTTCCCAGAGTGCTTGTGCTTGAAGTAGGAGGAGCTCCTATCACTCAGATCTTGAGCTGCTTTATTGTAGCCTGGTCTTCCTCTTTGATGCCTTTTTTTCCTTTAGAGCCCTGTAGTTAATTAACTCACTTGATTAAAAGCAGAATGTCCAAACTCACGGGTCACCACACTTGGGAAGTTTAGATGTCCCGTTTAAAAATAGGCATCAGCACCTGATACGCCTTTTGAAGACGGCGGGAGCCAGTCCTGCATGAGCTGGCTAAATATAGTGGCAGCCCCACCACTTGCTGGAGAGATTAATAAAAGGAAGAAATTCCATTTGGGCAGGTAGGGCGCAGCGGATCCAGAAGATCCCCCAGTTGCGCTGTCTGGTGATGTGGGCTCCTAGTAAGAGAAGAATTGCTTTGATTTTTATTTGTTCAATATAGCAGTATAGAGGAAAACTTGCTCTGTCAGATGTTGTCAAGTTGTGAGCAAGAAGGTTTTCATATACCTTTTATTCAGCTATTACTTGGACGGAGCAGAAATACTTGAAAATGGCTTTTTACTTCATGGCTGCTTGCAGAGATCAGCCCTGTGGGCAACCTCCCCTTAGTGAAATAATGAGGAAGATTAAGTGCTCCTAATTGCATAATGCATCTTAACTCCATGTTTCCATTGTCCTTCATTTTAGTTTTATATTTGCTACCATTCCACACAGACCTATTTATTTTGTCTCATTTGCGTTAGTATAAATTATTGGCATCAACTGAAAGAAAGGATGAAGGTGAAGTTTAAGGAGCTGGGTTGGTGAATTACTGAAACTGAAGTTTAATTCCACAATTTTATTTCTTGTGTTCCTCAGTTTAGGCATATGTTTTAAGTCTGTGCAATTTGGCAGGTTGGAAGGTTTTGAAGTCTGTTGACTTCTGTGCATAAACACAAGCCACCAACTGTCCAAAAAAGGAGAAGCTAATCCAGTGAAGAGGTTAAGATCTGAAATGAGAAATGGTGTAAGAAGGTATGAGGAGAAGGAGGAGAGACCAGCCAAATGAAAGATGCAGGAACAGATCCTAAAGGCTAACAACTAGCTTTTGGAGTGTTTTTACTCCACACACTTATGCTCAGAAATCCAAAGCAAAGACTTTAACTGAAGGGGAGGGGGAGTATAACTATTGTGGATTTTTTTAATTTGGATGATCATTATAAACTTCCTTTGACCAACTGAAAAGTTAATCTAGTTTCTAGTTTTGGGCAGAGTACTGCTAAGTGTAATGTCCTGATACCTGCCTTAGTCTGCAGGCAACACCAGGGCTTCTTGCTGCCACAGTACTCTCACGTTTCAGAAATGCGAGCAGCAAGTGTCCGAGACAGTTTGGAACAGCATCAAATAGCCTTCTGCTGCTTAGGAGAAATTTATAAATCCTTGATATGTCACTAGAAGTGTTAAGTTAACTGAGAGTTGACCGGATTTTGACAAGCAACTCAGTGCAGTAGACCACTGTCATAATTCAGATTCATCCAAGACCAATCAAATACAGCAAATAAACACAGGAGACCCTGAAAATCTGCCAGAGACAGTGCACCTCTGGGAGGACGGCACCTCCAGCAACCGAGAAAGAGAAAGTTTCAGTTTAAATGGTTTATTTACCATAATATTATCTCTGTACAGATATAAAAATACATTGATATGGTGTAATTTGACCCTGTCGTTGCATTCAGTGTATAGTGAACAACATATGGTTACCATAT
The DNA here is from genome assembly GCA_013398155.1 of Pedionomus torquatus. Classification (NCBI taxonomy): domain Eukaryota; kingdom Metazoa; phylum Chordata; class Aves; order Charadriiformes; family Pedionomidae; genus Pedionomus; species Pedionomus torquatus. Next base: position 142,909 of record VZRU01003879.1, on the reverse strand, counting down.
ACTCCTCCCAATTATAAAGCATGTTCCTTGGGGAAGACTTATATCTGAAAAAGAACTTTTTAACCTTGATTGGTAGACTTAGTATGTGAAGTATGTGGTATGAATAAATCTTTCACCTTTGTATTTGTAGATTATTTCATCTTTTCTCCAAAAATCTGATATTTAGAAACACACCTACTTACTGCATACAGATGTTCTGATTTGGGGACCCTCTTCAGGTAATAATCTGGGCCTCTTTGAACTTAAGAGCTTTTTTCCACACACCCCCAGACCACTTAAAGCTGAAACAGATGCCTGTCTGACCGGGGGGGCATGCTGATGAACACCAGGCTGTCTAAGTACTAGCAAAAGAAGGAAAAGAACACTGGTGCGAAAGGGTGGGGGAAAAGATACTCTGAAAAACCTTCTGTGGTCCCTGTATACATGGTCAAAATATGCTGAGCGTTGCTCAAACACACAGTACACTCTGTCCTGTGCTTCCTCCTATGTGTGATGCAGACAGGCCCATCCAACATTTCAGGTGGGGGCTGAGAGCCAAGATTTCTTTCTTTTAATTTCTGAGCTCAGATTAATGATCCTTAGTGTCAGGTGCTGATGGAAAGTGTTTACCAATGTCGCCTTTTCCTTTCACACTGAAATACTACTGTGGTACTAATACGTCTCAAGGAATTACTAAAAAAAAAAAAAAAAGAGAAAGATGGAGATAATTTTGTTTTACAATGTTCTTGCTAAAGATGGGGATTTCAGCAGTTGCAGGAGAGGCTTAGGATCTGGATGAGTACTACAACTGAGCGGAGAAGAGGCTGAAAGAAATACACATTCCATGGGGACCCATAAATAATTCTCGCCCCTTTCTTAGGCAGGAAAACAAAATCATATTCTCCAGGCTCTGCTGCTATTTTGTCTGTTCTCTATTTATTCCTTTAGTATGGAAAAGATAAACTCATTCCAACAACCTGTCTGCATTAGGCAAGAAATACATGGATTTATTTAGTGCTTGTGCTGCCCCAGCAGTAGCTGGTCTCTAAAGACCCTCACGTAGAGATGCTCCCACCTGAGAGAATGCTTTTTTGCCTGGGATGAGGAGGAGTTGTTTGCACCCAGGATGGGCAGGATCCCCCCCAACACTCCCAGGCAGGTTGAAGTGGTAGTGGAGTGCTTCGTGCGAGAGGGTTCCAGCTTGTGGTCAGGGCACGAAGGCATGCCTGCAATGCAAATAATTATTGTTACTGGCCTATCCTGTCACATTTCAAGAGCAAATAGACATGGAAGCTAAAATGCCATATTTAGTAAAGTTTGAAATAAAGGCAGCAAAGAATTGTTGCACAGCCAGTGCTGCGTGGGGGAGCCCATAAAGGCTGCTGATCTCATGTATATTCAGGGGGTCTTCCTTTGTGCAATATGTTTATAGAGAAATTAATACTCTCTCTATAAAAATCTATTTGTGCTTGAACCTCCCGGACCCTCTTGTTAAAAGTTTTACTGTTGGGAAGCTTGAAGAGAGGAAAACTCTCTTTCGTTTCAGAGTGTATGCTGGTAGCATCTTCTGGGTACTCAATCTCCTCATTTTTCCTTTGCAATTACATCCTTTCTTCCTTTTGTGGAACAGGGTTAAATATTTTAAGTGTTACATTAATCCTATTTAAGAAAAGAACCTGGGGTTGGAAGCTTAAAAATTTCAGGTTTGCCTAGGTGGTTGTTATTCTTCCAAAATGTTGGCAGTATTTCTAATGATGGCTTCATTTCTACACAGATACTATTGAAAAAAACAAAAATATCCAGCCCTTTGAGTTTCTTTAAAATCGTGTTGTCTTTCTGCCTCTTTTGCCCTTAAAAGTAGTCACCCAGCTCTGAAGAAAGTAATTTTTTTTCAAAGGACATATGGTCTTAAGATGATACTTTTTGTTATCTGTGTTCCTAAAAATTGTATTTCCCTTTCTGAACTCTTGAGCTACTCTTTCTTTCTGCTGAAAAACTTGGCTAAATCAGATGTAAGGGAAAGATTAATGCACATAACGAGGGTAGAAGGTGAGGAGAGAAGGAAAGTGTTCAGTGGCGTCTGCTAGTTTTAAGTGGTTTACGAAGATGTAGTCCGTGTTCCTGTGTAATTTCTAAATGTGTGTATCTCATGAGTTTACTGCAAGGAATCTATTAATGACTTTATTTAACAGGAGTAGTTTTGTTTCTTGGAGCCTTTCCCAACTTTTCTTTGGGTCCCAAAGAAGGTAGATGGAGGCTTTTGGAAATTTGCAGCATTCCCCTATGCTGTCTGTGGAACAGATAGGTAAATCCTGATAGACCAAGACAAATTACATGCAGTTGCCTGTCTGTAAGAGACAGTAATATACTGGAAAAATATTTCTTTGCCAGCACCTTTCCCACACTGATTCATCTCGTTCCAGCAGCTTAATCATGGCCGTTTGAATGTGCCATTGCAGATATTAATTCAGTTTGACACATCCATTTTCCATACACTTGGGAAGGAAATCTCTTTCTGCTGGTTCCCTACTTTAAGACACAAAGCAAAACAAAAAAGAAAGGGAATGTTATGTGATTGGTACCAGCACCAGTCACTTTATTTGTTTGTAAGTTCTTGTTCTTTTTGAAATAAGCTTTAGTGGCAAGAGAGGCCTCTAGACAATCTGGAGGGGGTATGAAAAGTGTGCTTTGTTTATAGCGAGCAAAAAAATAATTGAGCTTTTCTGTTGCTGCCTGAAAGCCATGTCTTCTGTTCCTGGGACCTGTTTACTGTGTACTGTACAGAGCCTGCAGCCTTTCTGCAGCAGATCGGGACTCCCCTAGCCTTTCTGCTGTTTCCTTTTTTATGGTTGGGCTTTTGAGCGGCACTGGTATGCCCCAAACACCTGCCAGATTTGCATATCATTCTTGCTTGGCTTGAGCATCCACTGCAAAGTTGGCACACGAACTGTGGAGAAGCAGGGCTAGTGTTTTGATTGTACGCCAGAGCCTGATACTGAAATAGGCAGTGGGAAGGAATCCAGTAATTGTTGGCCTCTGATCAATGAAAACTGTCGTTAGGCCAGTAAATCGTCGGTATGTGGGCTTAGTTCTATATATCATCTTTGGGCTGGTGTCACCCTGACTCCAGGACGAGAACATTATCAACATGTCATCAAGTCTGCCGGGAGCTTTTTATTACTTTTTCTCCCTTTGATTTATATCCGTTCTCAAATTTCACACAGGTCAGGTTTGACAACACACTGAAGGGACGTTGAGGGGATTGTTTCTCTGGTGCAAAAATAGTGCCAGTCCCGTCTAGCAGGAGCCCCTCGCCCCTGTACACCCCAAATAGGTGCTGGGAGGGCGCTGGCCTGGCAGAGCCTCCCTCCCTCCCTCCTTGCTAATTGCTGTGGCAGGAAGCAAAGCCTGCCATTATCTCCCCTCAGATTGTTTGCTGGGATTGTGGTGAGACGACACCTGATTAGATGTGGCCTTGTCCACACGCAAGAGCGGCACAATTTTCATTCAAATAAACTGCAACTTTAGTTTGAATTGAATGGTGAAGACTCCAGTCATCTTAGTCCAGCATAGAGCAACAAAGATGCTGGAGGGATTGGAGCATCTCCCTGATGAGCAAAGGCTGGGAGAGATGGGACTCTTGAGCCTGGAGAAGAGAAGGCTGAAGGGAGACCAATGCTCACAAGCATTTAAAGGGTGGGTTAAAGGAGGATGGAGCTGGCACTCTTCTCAGTGGTTCCCAGTGACACGGGAAGTTCCATTCAAATAGGAGGAAAAACTTCTTTGGGGTGAGGGTGGCAGAGCCCTGGCAGAGGCTGCCCAGGGAGGGTGTGGAGTCCCCTTCTCTGGAGACCTTCAGGACCCACCTGGATGCAGTCCTGAGGGATGTGCTCTGGGCAGTCCTGCTTTGGCAAGGGAGTTGGACTGGGTGATCTCGAGAGGTCCCTTTCACCTCTGACAATTCTGTGATTCTGTGAGCGCGAATGATTCTGGCTATCTTCTTTTGTGTTTGGCTTAAAAAGACTCGGAATCAATTAAGCCAAAACAAGTACCTGCACAGCTTTTTTTCCCCTCTAACTCTTAAACCAAGCCTTCTGTTTATATCCAGCAGAGGTTTCTTTTGCAGAGGAGCCCCTGCACCCGTGGTGCTGTTGGAGCAGTGCTGGGGCAGCCCCTCTGAGCGGAGCAGATGGACCAGCTCTGGCAAAATCCTCCTCTGCAGCTACTGGGAAACATAGGTCTGTACTGGCTGCAAAAGCTGCAGCTTCTGTGGCCTTGCACATATTTTTTGAAACAGGTAAATAGGTGTAGGATAACGTAATCTCTTCTTTAGGGTAATTGATTGTGAATTAAAGACTTTTTCTGCAATGGCACCTGCAAAAGGGATATAAGCAGTAGAAGAATAATCTGAATTGTGATAAAGACCCAAACCTGCTTTAAAGGAAATCATGAATGTTTTCAGCGTAAAATGCTGGCCTTCTCTTTGAACAAGAGATGAGGAACCGGGTAGTATTTCTTCAGTAACTTTTCCAGTTATTCCTAACTATACTCTTTATTTTCAAAGGAAAGTAGGGTTATTTCTCAGTTACTGCTCTTGAGAATGATTGGTGTTTAAAAATATGCAATATGTGCAATTAAAGCCTATTGTAGTGTAAAAGCTTGAGTTCAACTCCTTTTGCGTGCAAGTGATGATTGAAATCTGGAAAAGATCATAGCTGGAATGAATTTGGCCAGAAAATATGAATGTTGGCTGTTGGATTACAAAAGTAAGACAGCACGGTCAGAGTTAAGACTGAATGCACGAGTGGCTGCAGTGTACCGAGGGATTATATGCTGCTGCCTCCTACATTTAGGCACAGCGAGTCCAGAGACGATTAAGAGTCCAGGCCCTGATTTTTCCCACATTTAGCTGAACTTGAAACATCCTGTTTAACACTTCTGTGGATTCCTTCCTTGTATGTAAAACAGCTTTATTTAAAGGCAAAGTTAGATAAAAAGTTGCTGGTTATGGTGAATGGCTAGAGTTTTATAGGCTGAGTGGCTCTTCTGGAGACCTTTTATTCTAATGTGTAAATCCTCATTAAGGGACACTCTATTTAAATCTGATCGTGGCCCCATTTCAGCAAAGCACTTAGTGCACGCTGAAGTATGCGGGAAGTCGGTGAGATTACTTGGATGCTTAAAGTTAAGCAAGTGCAGTACCGAATAGGGATGTGCATGAGCACAAGACTAGTTGCTACACAAGTACAGACCTTATTACTCAAAGTTAAATATTTTGAATTCTTTTTTAATCTTCTTAATGGGAAAGTGAGTAGGTTGCCTTGAAACTCTTTTCTTGCCAAATTCCATTTCTTAAATCAAAGCTTACATTTGAGTTACATGACCACAAAAAGCATTATCAACTAATAAACCTCTGCATTTGTTTACAGTTGTGTAAACTGAAAAACAGACAAGCCAGTTTAATGTTTCTTTGTTCTTATTTTCCTTTTCTTTTAGTATTTACTGTCAGGCTTAGGCCTTTGAACTGTGTTCTTTCCTTGGCTGCGTTGTGCTCTTCCCGAGCTCGGGCGGTCGAGGGGGGCTCGTGACAGCTGCCTGTACCAAACTACACAGCGAAGCCTTGTTACCTCTGCGCTCATGAACTCTCTTCAAAGGAGCTACTGTCTTCTGTCAGTGCAGTTTAATATGTCCAGAGTGACGCACCTACCTGACCCAGCCTGTTATCAGAGGGCTTAAATGCAGCCCTGATCACAGAGGGCTGCGCGACGGTCTTTAAATGTCACGGTGCGGTGACTTGCTCCGTGTATAATTAGGAAACTTGTGTTCTCCCCCCATTCCCCTGCTGCTTTGGTGAGAAGAGCAAAATGCACGTTGTAAGGGGAGAGCTAAGGCTACATGTGCAAGGGCATAACAAAAATAAATACAGTGATAATACATGAGTGTGGGGGGGGAAGGAGGGAGGGAAAAAAAAAGAGCAGAGGTCTCTAAACAAGCTTTTGCGTGTTATCTCCGGCAAGCTTATAATAGAATTCACAGCAGGAATTTGTGTATGTGTGTGATCATTGGCTTGAGCATGTAGGCTTTAAAGTCTGGTACAAATTGTATTTGTTAGTATTGCCTCTTGTCCTAAATTCTATCCAGAAAGTGAGATCTTGAAGTTATGCTAGTTTCCTGTTCCATTTATTTATTTATTTTTAATTCTTTTAAGTTTGTTACTCTTAAATGGAAAAGACACCAAAGCAGAGAAGAAGGAGCTCTGCCCATCAAAACAGGCGTATGGAAATATCCCTAGCTAAAATAAACAGAGCTTTATTGGGCACATTTAGGATTCAGTCAGGATGCAAAGGACTACCCAACCCATAACAAGCTCAGCAGCTGCGAAGTTTACTTTGCAGGCATTGTGTAAGAGATTCACAGAATTCAGCTGTTAATGGGAATTCTGCTGTTGGTACCATTGGTGAATATTGGGTATGCGTAGTTATTTGCCATAAGAGCAGGAAAATTTGAAATAAAATGGTCTGTTAATAGTACAGTGTGAGCAAATGGAGAATTCCTCAGAGCCTAGTGCAAAATTGTGTACTGCCTGCCAGTGTGAAACTCCTCGCTCCATCCGTTGGGCGGAGACTACCGGTTTTGAACCGGTGTGCTAAAACTATCACAGTCCCAGTGTTCTGTGAGCCCCGTTGTGTTCACGTTACCTGACGTCTAAAGCTTGTCGCGTGTTAACGGATACTCCCTCCTAGGCTTCCCTACAATATTTGAGTCTACAGTCTTCATCAATTCCAACGGATCAGGAATTTGTGTAAAGTTCTGTTCCTGTGCTTTGCAGACCCCTCTGTGCCTTGTTGGCAGAGCTTGAGAGTCTGCGGCATGTGGCTTTTTAGGGACCCTGTCCTCTAGCTCAAGCTGCTGGGACTTCTGCTTTGGCCCTGGATGGCCTGGAAAAAACCTGTGTAAGTAAAGTTTACAGTGAACATTTGCACATTGCATTTTTCCATAAGCTTGGTATCGCTTTCAGGTCTTTTATTCCCATTCCCAATATGTATTTTCTCCCTTGGACAAGGTTGGAGCTGTTGGAGCCGTATTGTGAAAAAAATGCAACGCTGAAAGGTCTGTGTGCTCACGACTATGCCCAGCGTGTGCTCGTTCACCAGAGAAGCCCCTGCAGCTCCAACCTGCAGAATATCTTGAAGAGTTAGACCCAGGTCACTGAAATTCATAGCAATGGCCATGGCTTTAGTCTTTTCATCAGGTGTTAAACGTTTGTGGGTTGTGGCTCTGAATAGACAGGGGATGAAGACGTGACCATGTTCTTTCTCTATACCCATCCCATTTCCTTTCCTGCCGTAGCCCTTGTTTCTTTGCCTTGTTTTGGTTTCAGTCTTTCTGATGACTACCTTTCATTGCATATTCTAGTATTTACCTTAGCCTAGTTTCCACCATCTCTTTTAAATCGTGCCTGTATTGCCGTTCAAGTTTCTTGTCCCACTTTGGAGTTTATTTTTAATGAGGGATAATTAACATTAGTATGATACAGTATTTCATGTGCTGTTATTCTGTTACAGATACCTTCTATCTTTTCTCATTATTTTAAGCATTCATTTTAGATGCTTGATCCTGCAAGTGATAAAATTTACTCATTAGGAAAGCCACATTGATTTCAAGAGAACTGTTTGTTTGAGTAACCTTTAGTGTTTGTTTCCATGACTTTAATTTCCTCTGTGCATCTCTTTTTCTGGTCTTCTTGTGTTGCTATTCCTTGTCTCTAACTTCTTCCAAGCTCAGTGTCTTCTTGTGGGTGGTTTTGTTTTTTTAATTTTTAATGAAAAATATATATATGCGTGTGTATATAAAACTTCCCCTGGATTTCTTTCTTTATCATCTGCTATCATCACCTGGTCCTATGTGAAATTGCTTTGCTCCTTCAGAAGAAGTCTGTTGGTAGTTTCCAGTGATAACTGTAAGGTAATTGTCAAAGCAAATAAAGGCAGATTGACAGCAGTTTGCTTGGGATGAAAGAGAAACGCAGGCTAAAGTGAGACCTGTGAGGCATAACATACTGTCTAGGATGTCAGTGTGCAGATGGGCCACGCAGTGCACTGGAAATAAGGTCTCCCTCCGTTAAAATCCATGGCAAAACTTCTTTTTGCTTAAATGGGAGAAGTAGCAAATTCACAATGTGTATTTTGTATAATTACACACATTGGAGCAGAGTGACTCAGACATTCAAACTTCAGTTTTAACCTTTTGAGGAAGGTATTTATTTTCCAGTGCAGTATATAGGTGAGTTAGTATGACAAGATCATTGGTGGCTCAGCTGGGAGAGTGTGGAGGTGAACAGCAAGGTTCCAAGCTGTGCCCCACCTTTTCCAGAGTCCCCAGATGTCTTCTCACTCCATTCACTCATTCCTTTTCCTTTCTCCGTCTCATAAATTCCTCTTTTGTAAGAGGAAGAGGAAGGCAAACTTTTATCCAAAAAATAGAACAAAGTCTGCAAAACTCTAAAGCTGATGATGGTGAAGAACACTAACTTGACAGACAGTTCAAGTATTGTCATTCTCTGGTTTTTAGGACCTGAAAGTGGAATATATATAAGAAATGAAGCAATGGGTTAGAGATGAGTGTTGGTGAGAAGCTGTGTTGGACCAGTGCCTACCTTGTTCCAGTTGTGTCTGTCAGCTCCAGTATAATTCTTCGCACTTTGTGTAACCCACAAACCAAATTGCACAATAGAAGACTTTATTGAAATCTATAATAACAAATCTTTCAGGCAATCTAAGCTTCATCGGTCTGTGTGGGGAGAATTGACTAATCTTTGTTCTGCTTTTTCCCGTAGAACGCTGAAGGTCATGCATTTGCAATATTGAATTTTATACTGTGTCCCTCTAAATCAAACCTCTATTTAGTTCAAAATGCCAGTGTATTTTTAATTGGAGAGCAATAACCTTTCAATACCCTTTGTGTTGGGTTCTATGAATGCATTTCTGTCTTAAGGCAATACTTTATTTAGCTATTGTACACGGTTACTGGGTCCGCTGCTAGCACTGGTGGCTGGGACAGCTGGGGTAAATCTTAATAGTGTCAGTAGGAAAGACTGATCAAAGCTTCAGGTCATTTGCAGCCTTGTGCTTCCTTCCTGTGTATCAGGAATTTCTTACCCTCTGCCTTCTTTCTTTTTTGTTTGCAATGTTTTTCTTTATGGTCAAAGAGGAACTGTAGCCTCCCAAGAGGTAAAGAAAAAGATGAGGAAACTCTTTAGTGACTAGCATGAGCAGATGACTGTTTAGGTAATGAGGTTCATTAAATAGGGTGCAAATAGTGGTGCAAATGCCTTCCTCAGTCAAGTGGCCCTTTAGAAGACTTTGGAGCTGGGATATTTCCTTTCATCATCGAGGCTTTGTGGAGGTGCACTGTTGATTAGGAACACGAATGTCAGGCTGTCAGTGCGCTGAGTTGGGAAAGCATGTCTGAACAGACTCCCAGCAGGAAAATCATTGAGCTGCACTTAACAGGTGAAGTAAGGTGGGAACTGAGAGAGAAAACCACTGTTAATAGAAGGCAGCTGACTGGGGAAGAAGAGTGGCAAAAATCCTCATTACTATTATTTGTTTCATGATAGATGTCATCTTTTCTCACTGCATAGTAAGTGCTTTCTGAGGAAAGACAGTGCACAGTAAACTGAAAGTTCACTTTTTACACCTTCACTGAAACTCTGCACCAGGAACTCCTTTAAGAAAGCCTTTTTGTAAAGTGTTTTTCTCCTTTATAGATTTAGCAGGTAGAGTGGCTGTCCTTGCAGACAGTGAGTAGTATGGGCACTGCTGCACTCTGCGGCTACTCACTGATCTTACATGAGGATGAGTCCTGAACAGTACAAGGTGGGAGGACTTAGGAGTCTTTTTAGGTCAAATCCAGTAATTTAAAAGCAAAAACCCTGTTGTGTGGCTTTGTGATTGTTGCGTTGCTCCATGCCAAATGAGAATGACCCAGTAGCTGTAATTATTTCTTAAAAGAAAAACCAGGTGGCACAATTTTTTTATTTTTTTTTTTTTTGCTACACACACCCCAGTCTTGAGTCGAGATGGTGTTCCTGGTGTCACTGAAATTGCTCCTGGTCGTGCTATGGCATACTTACAGATTGTAAGGCTTATCTATCCATAGCTGGCAGGGCAGAGTCCCCCAGTTTAATACTTCTGCTGTCATATTATTACATCATTTGGAAGTATTGGCTTATGCCTAAAAGCATTTCACAGAATCACAGAATTGTTATGGTTGGAAAGGAACTCTGAGATCACCAAGTCCAACCGTACACACAACCACAACCCACTCCCTACAATCTTGGCCTCTAGAGCATGCCCTGAAGTGCCACATCTACATGGTTCTTACACCCTCCAGGGATGGTGACTCCACCACCTCCCTGGGCAGGCCGTTCCAGTGCTTGACCACTTTTTCAATGAAGTAATTCTTCCTAATATCCAGTCTAAACTTCCCCTGCTGCAACTTCAGACCATGTCTCTGCTCTTGTCACTATGCCCTTGGGAGAAGAGGCCAACAGCCACCTCTCTGCAACCTGCTTTCAGGTAGTTGTAGAAGGCAGTGAGGTCTCCCCTCAGCCTCCTCTAAACTCAACATGCCCAGTTCCCTCAGCCTTTTCTCATATGACTTTTTCTCCAGTCCTCTCATGAGTTTGTTCCTTGTCATTTCTGTTTTTCTGTAACTTCCGTACCCTGTAACCCGTTTAGAACCAAAATTTGTCCTTGCAGTTGAGTTAGAAATAGGAGCTGTTGCAGACCAGCCCATAGTCACATGTTGCTTATGCTAAGATCCTGTGATACAGATGTCTCAGTCTCTGCTTGCTGCTTCTGATTTCTGTGGTTGTGTTGGCCCCAACGTGCACTTCTGGTCCTGGTATTTATCAGATTTCAAAATAACAGAACCTCAAGTGCAGACAGCAGCTTGAACCACGAGGCCATGTGCGTGGCAAGAGAATGGCTGTGGTGCACTTGAGGTGGAGGTGACACTACAGTCCGTAAGAGACCGTGAACATGATGGCTGAAAAATTCTTCCTGTTAAATCATCCTCCGCCACCTGTGACAAGCACGGCAGCTTTGCAGCAGCTTCTTACATCTTCCCAGCGTGTGTTCCTGATCTCACAGAACCAGGCAGAAGCAGAGTATAAAAGGTCTGGCCCTTCCAGTGTTCGCTGTGGTGGGTATGCTGCACTGGAACATGGTGTGACCCTGGTGGTGGCAGCTGTGGCGGTAACAGAAGGGGGGACAGTTCCAAAGGATGAGGGGTTTATACAGCAGCTTGGCTTTGGAGCAATAGAATGGTCTTGGCTTTTTACACGTTTAATAGAACAGCTTCCTCAAATGGCTCCTAGCCCTTCTTTTAGTGACTTTTATTTAAAAGTTTTCCTTTTAAGGAAGGATGTTGCTGGTTCTTTGGAGTGCACCTTTTGGCAGAAATGCTTTTCGTTCTCATCTGTTTCCCCTGGCCCCCCTTTTTTGGTGTGGTTTGTTTCTTTGGGGAGTTTTTTGTTTGTTTCTGAGGAGACTTTTTTTTCTTCTACAATTTGATTGATCCTCCCTCTTTCAATTCCGCATTGGCTGGCTGCATATGGAACCCCGCTTGGCTTTAGCTGAGACAAAATCGACTGCACACAATTTCCCTCTGACAGCTTGTACAAGAGCAAACATTTCCGAAGAGCTGAAAGTCTAGAAATTCAATCAGCGGAAAACCTACTGTGTGGAACAGCTTTGCTAGTGCTACAGCTCCCTGCTGGGTAGAAAAGCAATCCAGTTACAATAAATCCTTAAGAGTGGAGTCATTTGGGTAAAAGGAAAAACAAAAGCTGGTTTATACAAACTGATTGAAGTCAGACGTTTTGACTTCCCATTGAAAAAGGAGTCAAGGCCCAGGCTTGCTTGGTAATTTAAAGGGGAGATTGGATCCTTTCATCTTTCTCTAGGGCAGGGTTCTTAATATTTTGCTTGTGGAAGAAATATAAAGAGTTTTCAACTTAAGCTAAAATATCTACTTTGATATCGATATTGATGCTGTAGCTGACGATGAAATGAGTTGGTCCTGAATGCTCCAGCAAGAGGTGAAGGCACAATTCTGTTTCCAGCCACTCTGATTTTGTTCCACTGCAGCTACAGAAATGTGAAACTAGGGTAAAGCTGGGATCAAAAGCAAGGCTTACATGTCTTGCCAGGACAGCTTGGGCAACAGTTTGTGCTGTTGCTGGTGTGTCATGAGCTTCTGAAGCTGTTGATGCAATCTGGGCTGCCTGACAGACTCCTCTGACTGAAGTTAAGAGTTGAGCCTAGCGACAGAGGAGAGATCTGTTCCGTCTGTGTTAATTTTCTTTCATTCTTTAAATATAAGCAATTAAAACTTAGCAGCATTATAAAACATCTGACATTGAAATAACAATGTGAACTCAGATGTCAATATGATTGTCATGAAATATTTCTCCTAGTTTATATTTAAAAATTTAAGTGAAGGTAGCTTGGAGTAATAAAAGTCTCCTTGTCATTTTCCTTTATTTTAATAATTATTTGCACCTCTTCTTTTTGTCCGCCTTTCATACTGGAGCATATTAAATGGACCGACAGGCTTGAATTGAAAAATTAAGGACACAATTTTCATATAGTCAAGAGAGCAAAGTAAACGGGCTGGAAATGCTGAGGTTTCCTTCCTCCTTTAATGCCCTTCCAGTGTTTGCATAAGTCTAGGTGGACTCGATCTCAGAGGTCCCTTCCAAACATGAAGATTCTAGGTTTCTGTGTAAAACTTTTCTGGGCAAATGTGAATATGAAGATGCTGCTGTCCCTTTAGTAGCTGCATGGTGTCAGTCAAGCCTGCTGCTCTGCATATAATCTGCATTTGGCTGTCATCCCTTCTCCCTCCCCTCCCAAATGTGTCTGGTCCTCATGGAAAATATTAAAGATTCTATAAACATTGTAAAGGATTTCTACTGGCCTTTCTGTTTAAATAAGATGCCATAAATCATAGCAAATGACTACACAACCTGGCCACAAAGACTGAGTTAAGTTGGCTTAAAAAAAGAAAGGCAGGATGGTAACCTGAGAGAACTCAGAACTCCAGTTGGTGTCACTCGCTGGTCGCAACCATGAGAAAGACCGTGGACCTGTGATGAAACTGAAGTACCCTAAGTTTCTCTTCCAACTATCTCCCACCCTCTGTGGGGACAGAAAGGGGCTGTTGATCCCAAGTGATGCTGCTTTTGTCAGAGTGTGTTGTGCTAGTCATGGAATCACGTGTTCTATGCCACCTGTTTAATGGGGAGCTCTGCCTTACCCAGGGGAGCACACTGAGGATCTACTAGCCCTAGCAATGTGCTCAGAACACGGAAATGATGCTTCTTACAGCTTTGACAACAGCCGGTATCCTTGGTTTGGTTGGCTTCTCACTGTGCTGGTTTGGGCCTCTCACATTTTGTATGGAGTCTTAAGCCAAGGCCAGCTTTTTTCAGGTATATGCTGTATCTGAAATGATACACAACATCATGCCTGGAGATGGATCCCTGGCATTTGGGGTTGATCTTGGAGCATGTGTGCACTTGTGAAACCTGGACTGAAAGATCCAGTTGGGTTACTCAAGACCCGTGTGCTCATCTTTTTCTGGGCTTGGTCACCACAGGAAGCAAACAAGAGAGCTGCTCCAGATAGCATTGCTTGGGGGGTCTTCTCTCCTGCAAGCAAGCAAGAAATTCCTGTGCAGCTTTTGAAATGCATCCTCCTGGGCTAGGGGAGGGTTATGGGTCTTCACAGCGCTGGGAAGTGCGGGCAGTGGTCTCTGCTGGAGTACACTGCAGAAGAATAATAGGTAACAGTTATACTTGTTAGTGGAAATAGTGGAACAAGGGAATAAAGGCATTGAAAGAGGTCCACAAATACTGGCTTCTATGGTGCTTCAGAAACCCAGGCTTAGCTTTGCCACTGCAAAATAAATTCCTTTATTTCAGGCTAAGGAACTCCATGTATATTCTGTGAGACCGGATTATGTTTTTTCTATCAGTGTTTCTTGAGAGAAAACAATGTCTGGCAAATTTAATCTCTTTTTTTTTATTATTAAAGTTTCTGTTCTCTTTGCAATGGGACAAACAAACATATACACTGACACGCGTTCACACATGCAATCAGAAAACTGAATGTTTTCCATGAAATGGTGATAACCAGCCATAGAAGCCCTTCTGTGTCTTTGGGTATCGTTCTGCCCAGTTCAGGAGGCAAAGCCATGCCAGTGGCCCAGTGTGCAGAGTTTTGCACATCTGGAGTTGTCAGAGTTGCATCAAAATGAGATCTGCTCTGTCATGTCAGGATAAAGTAGCTTGTTTTTTTTTCTCCTATCTGTACCACAGTTCCTGTGCGTATCAGCATAAGTCCTGTTTGAGGAAGATATGTGCATCTGAAAGGTTTCTGTCTAGACCTTCGGTGTTCAGGGGAACACAGTTGAAAATATGTTAATGCTAACTTTGACAGTTTAAAAAAAAAAAAGGCAGGGGGTGGGAAAAATGTAAAGAATTTTAATTGCTTTTAATTTGTCTGCTTGAGATTGGAAAGGAATTATGGGTTTCTGAGAGCAATCAATACTGCTGGGCCCCTACTAATGAGACCATTTGAAGGAGATACACTTGAAAGGTTTTGTGCTCTGGCTTGTCTACAGGTTAGGTTGTTTTCCTTGCCAAATTTCAGTAAAAGTAACTTAGTTCATTGGATGAAAAGTTTCAATGTACAGAGACGGCCAAGAGAGTCCAGCAAGGTCACTAAAAAAGCTGGGTATATCAGTTAATGTTTAAGTATAGGAAGCGGAAATGTGGTATAAAGTCTAGAGGATTGCTATAGGTGCAGATTTCTAAGTCTTTATTCAGGCAAAGCATCACCAGCTTTAGGTGGAATCTCAGATTGTCATTCTATTATTTTTTTAATGTAGAACTTCAGTCGTGCTGCTGCTGCTGTTGTGCTTTGGCTTATGCTGGGGAAACTTCAGCTCTTGCTGCCAACAGCCCCTGCAAGTAACGCTTATAAAGTTTCCTTTGTTTTCTTTTTTTCTTCCAATTATCATTTGCTATTTTTTTATCCTAAAGGACAAATTATTTTGCTGTCTCAAAATAGCCACAATAGGGCTCAGCTGAAAGTAAACCCAGGACATTGCCTTTATTTTATATCATATATTTCAGGATTCTTTATTTTTTTCCCCTTGTTCTGTTCTGGTATGTGTGAGACGGAAGGAGCATGTAATTAGCTCGTACTGGAATACGCTATTTGACAATTGTGAAAATGATGGGCAAAACACACAGTGTGCTCCAGAGGTGGGTACTGGTCCATGTGCTGCATCCCAGCAGCTCAAAACCTGCTGTTTGATGGATCCTGGAGTGATGTTGCCTCCACAGACACATGGTGAGAGGTCTTCACAGCCTTCCTGCATGCTGAACAGTCCTCTTATTCCAGGACACCTTGGGATGTTCTGAGAAAACTTATAACTCAGATCTTGGAGGTGTGTCATTTGGAGAGTTTACTAAGCTTTTGAATTGATAGAATAGAATTTTAAATCTTTTGATTCCGTGCATTTAACCCTAAGTTCAGCAGTGTCCACAGATGAGATTTGCGTTCCCTGAGCTGCTCTGCTGTCTGCTCTCCTGCTGGCGTTCTCTGCCACCTGAAATGTGGTGGATGACCTCAGTAATACGGTATTTTACTCACAAAGCCCAAAGGCTTCAGGATGTCATCCTTGTTATTCCCTAGAGGAAATGATCCATTCCCAGACAGTAAGGCAGGAGTGATAATAAGGAATCATGTTATGAGGAACCACGTTTTATCCTGAACAAATCTGACAGAAGATGTTAGTTAACTGTTTACCAGTGTGTTTGGGGGATAAATGTTCTGGAAAGATGGTGTGCATGGAAGAGTGAAAAGGGAAAAGTATTGAGCTGCTACAAGGAGGAATTTTTATACAGATGAAAGTAGATGCAAAGTGTGGTGCTTGGGAACGAGCAGCAGCGAAAACTAATAATTCTGCATCTTGTGCTGTGGTACTCTGGTTTGTATTCAGACTGTTGTAAACAGAGACCATGTGTCGTCACTGCTACAGAAGTAGGCCTGGCTTCTTTTCTTCCCCCTCTTCCATCTAAACCCCTGGAACAAAAGAAAAAAAAACAAGCAGAAGAGCACACCTGTTTGTCTAAAACCCTTAAAATTCTTTGCATTTTAATGATTATATGAGAGGTGTTTATGGCTGCGTAGCTGGATAGATTCCCTCCCCATTTCCTTTCTCCATCATTACTTCTTTTGTGTGAGTCTGCAGTTCACCGGTAGGAACTTTTATCCAGGCTTTTAGAAAATGACTGCGGTGATGGATTTTCAGGAGTTTTGTGCTCGAGGGGGAGAAGAACATGGTTGTTCTATTTTTCATTTGTTTTGCTTTGCTATCCCGACGGAGGGCAGAGCACTGCCGAGAGAGGTGCTGCCAGGTGTGGCTTCCTATGGCTTTCTAATTCTGTGATCACAGAACACCCCATTCTGCAGTCCTTGCACAGACGGATCTCCCACTGATTTCAATGGGAAATTTGCCTGCATCAGGGATAAAAGAGCTGCCCCGAGTTGTGGACAATGATGCAATCTGATCCTCCTGCTGTGGAAATTGATGTAATCGCATTCTCGCCCTCTCTCCCCCACCCCCTTTTCTCAACCCTTCTCCCTACCAACCCCTGGTGGTTCCTGGGGGGCTTCTCGCCACATGGAAAGGAGGATGCAGCTGTGTGCTGGAGGAGCAGGGGAGGGGAGGAGACCTGCTAGAAAAATTTATGAATGGTTGCATCCTAGATGTAACCCTAGGAAATGGCTCAGGACATGGACCTGCCTGCCCTAAAAAACACAATCACCTGCTTTTGCTTAATGAGCCGGTGTTTCTTCTCTAGAATCGTGACATTGGTGACATGTCCTACTGT
Source organism: Pedionomus torquatus (assembly GCA_013398155.1). NCBI lineage: Eukaryota > Metazoa > Chordata > Aves > Charadriiformes > Pedionomidae > Pedionomus > Pedionomus torquatus. The sequence goes on along the minus strand of VZRU01003879.1, from coordinate 125,955 downwards.
CTGTGTTGTAAGGCCGGATTGAAGTGCTCTGTGAATTGAGCAATCTCATCGCTGCCTGCATTCACTCCGTGCAGAGGGACAGGGTTAGCTTTTTTTAGGGGTCTCTCTATTGTTGTTGTTGACAGTCTCTGCTTTTCAAGGGTGCTTTTGTGCCCTGGCACAGTGCAGGTTGCTTGGGAATATCGAACCTCGAGAATGCTGGGCTTTGTTGCTGGGCGAGCCGGGCGACCTCTCCGATGCTTCCCTCTGCTTTGCCATTTCTGTGGGGTTTGGTTTTATTTTTTTCCTTGGGGAATTCTAGGCTCAGCTGAATTTGTTCTGTGTTTTGCGGAAGAAAGAGCTTGTTAAAGAATTCCCTGATGACTTTGAAGTGAACTATTTATTTTCTCTCAAGGGTTATTCAGTGTAGCCATTTGCCCCTTCTCCTCTGTTTTTTCACCCCAGCGTTTCCTGAGCTACAAGCATTCTTGGAATATATTAGTTGTAATGAGTTATGTGGGCATCAAAAGTTTTCTTTGAAACTATATGGCATCAACATCTGTTAGCTCTTAGAGAACAGAGACGCAGACAAAGGGGCTGATGGGGGGAGGGAGGAAAAAGATATTAAATTCTGGAGTATGAAGTCTCCATCTCAAAGGCTCAGGGGGAGGGGAAGGGGAAATCTGCTAAACTCCCTGGCTTTGATGTGGTCCTCTGGCCCTGGGATTCCTTTTATGGGAATGTGCGTGGCAGACGGTGCTGCACGGCCGCCCGCCCCAGCAGCCTGCCCAGCCCGCAGCATCCATCCTGCCACAGCCCGCCTTGCTACGGGGAGGTTTTCAAGGCAAAGGCTGTGTGCTCGGTTTTCAGCTGTTGAAACGGGGAATCGAAATTCCCAATAATAGAGGTAACTCTTAAGTAAATACAATGAAGTAAAATAAATGTTTGGAAGTGAACTTTTTATTTGCTTGTAATCCTCCTGACCCCACGGGTCAACCTGCAACTGTTCATCTAAATCAGGTTTTTAAATGGTGTGTGTCTGTGGTTTTTTATTGCCTGTAATTAAAAACCATGTGTCTGTTTCTGTGTAGACAGCATCAATCAGCGTTGAGGCATGATCGCTGATGCTGTACTACTTAGAGGAATGTGTGGGGATGGGTTCTGCTTTTTCTTTTATCTCTTTCTGCAGAGCCTTACAGTGTTTGCCCTACGTACCAGGGAGCAGAGCAGAAGGGTAAAAGAAACCTCCATGTCTGTCTTTTCCTCTACTTGGCTCTGGTTTTAGCCATAATCTGGTGGCATTGTGCTTCACTGTGACTTCCTGGCCCATTAAAACCCTGACCAGTTATAAAATGATTAGTTGACATACCTGGGCTTTGGGGACAAAGAGGTGGTTTAAAAAGGAATGTGAACCATCTGTTTTGCCAGCACCTCCTGTTGATAGATTTATGGATCAACATTAGCATATGTGTCCAGGGTCACACACCTGTGCTTTCTAACAGGGTAATATTATTTAGCAGAGTATGTTTTCATCCTGAGGATTCAGAGCTCTTTGCAAAGGCGGGCATCAAGAATTCTGTTTTACAGTTGGAAAACGAAGGCACAGAGAGATTTAAGTGACTTACCCTACACCACACAGTGAGTCTGTGGTGGAGAGGTTATTGAATCCAGGTTTCCTCCAGCTGCATAAATACACGTCATGCATTAGCAGGAAAAGACTTAGAGCTGTAAACATAATAGAGGAGCATTGATTATCATTCTAGGGGACCTTTGAGTCCTTGTGCTGTATGAAAACCTGTGCCATGTAGGAAGACGCAGGAAAAGTTCAGAATAGCGTATGTTAAATACGTAACAATCACTGAAGTCGATGGAAAGAGTACCCTTGATGTCAGTGATTGCATCTTAGGTGAGCAAGTTGTTTTGCAGACAAACTCCGTAGTCATTTTCTGCATATTTATTTCTGCCATTTATTTCTCAGCGTATGCCTGGGCGCAGTCACCCCAGTGCACTTAAGTCTGTTTGTTAAAGAGTGTCTTGGTAACCAAATCTATCACAAAAGGAAGTTGAATGGAAAATCAGATTTATTACATAGCTAAGTCCATCTGTCTTCTGTGGTGAAAAAACGCAAAATAAGCAATTTGGAGGAGCTGTTGAGCTTCCCCAGGCTGGAAGGAAGATGAAGATTTGTCCTTTTTCAATCCTGTCCTTAGACTTGTTCATCAGGCTAATCTATGTTGAAGAGAAGATCTTGGGGGGCATGGGACAATTGATTTTGCAATCAGCAAAGAGGTTAGAGGATAGCTAGAAGAACAAAGTACTGTAAATAGCTGAATCTGTAGAGTAAGTACATTTAGCCTTCTGAAGTAGCCTCAAAGTGAATTTAAAACGTAGCAAAAAGCAGTCATTTCTTGTTTCAGTCCTATTTAATCTCAGGCTGATTTTTTTTTTTTTTTTTTTTTGTTAGAGATGGTTAGACCCTTCAGCTGGAAAGCAACTGCTGAATCCATAGGGCTGTTCATACAGTTGCTTTCAATTATGTCATCTCTTATCTGGCCTAAGTCCTTGAAAATCTGTATTTTACCCTATCACCTTAAAAAGTAGAAGGCAGAATTCCAATAATAGTGTTAATGGAAGATGTCACTTTGCAGCACCTCGCAAGTTTCTAAAGATCCGTGAAATCCAGGGTGAAAACGTCATAGAAACAGTAGTGTTCTGTCTTGAAATTGGAGTGATGGAAATAAACCTGTCCCCTAAATGGATCTTTTTTTACTTCTATAGATTTTAAATTTTTTTTTGTGATGCATATAGATCTATATTTACCGGCATGCTTATCTTCCATGGTACGTAAGAGTCTTGTGATTTGAGTTAAATGAGCAGGTTGGTAGTTTTTGTTGAATGCACGTTGCAGTGACTGACCACTAAAAGAGGGTGCTCATTTCCCCGCTGCAGCAGAGCTGACAGTCACCTCCAAAGAGCACGTTTCAGTATTGCCACTACTCGATTTTTGTAGGCTAGAGAAAAGAAATAGATCAGAAGAATAAAGAAAGGATTTACGGTTTATCCTGTTCTAAAGCCTAGTTTCAGGTGTTGGATTGGGACAAAAGAAATTCAGTTGCTTGTTGCAAGCAACCTGGAGCAAAAAATACCACATTTCCTTTCTTACTCAGATGTCCATCTCAAAATCTTCCGCATAAGTGCACATCTGCTTTGCACTGTCACTTCTTCAACAGCCTCGTGTTCCTATGGATGGGATGTCTTTAAAAACATATCATCCAACTGTGCTCCTTCTACCCATTTGAGGGTCTGTAACAGGGATATAAAGATATTGGGTGATATTTTTTGGCTCTAATAGTCCACAATCCTCTTTAACAGCAAATTAAGGGGTTTGTGTTGGTTTTTTTTGTTGTTGTTTATTTGTTATCCTGTCTTTATCTTCACAGTATTTTAGCAGCTGCTGGAGTTGCTCTGCAGTCACCTTCTATGAGATGAGACTGCAGGGGCTTCAATTCTGTCAAACTGGTGGATATAGATGCAGTGATTTCAAACACTATTACTATGTTGTTATGGCTGGGGGTAAAGCAGAAGCAGCTGAACTGAATGCATTTATGTGTTTCGGCATCATGATTTTGGAGCTAGTGTATTAGCGTGAACTTTCTGCCAAGGTACCAAAGGATGAATTTCATTATCAGCTGAGCTACAGCCATTGTATTCTGTTATCTCCGGAACTTTGGACATAGAAGCCATTGTGGCCAAGAAAGGCAGTAAAATCCGAAACCACAGCAGCTTAACCCACCCAAGATCGTCTGTCAGAGATCTTAGAGGAGAAATCTGTTTTCTTAACAACTCTCCCTGCTGTGATTATATTATGAAGAAATTTTATCTGAGAGAAGCTTCCATGCATGGTAGAGGGAGAAAAACCCATCTGTAATGGATCACAGAGCACTAGGTTCTTATTTCAGAGAAAGAAAACATTCTAGAAGTTGAGCTTGCTGCTTCTGCTTAACAAACTGCATTACTGCAGTTGCAATGGATATTTTAATATTGGTCTAATAGTTAAAAGTCCCCTTGACTCCTTCACCAAGCGTGAGTTGCTTTACGTGTTCTTTACAGAAAGTTGAATCCCAGTGAGTTATCTTTATTATTAAATTACTCACAATGGCAAACTCACAAAGAAAAAGAAAACCTAATTGTTGCAGAAGGACAGGTAAAATATGCCATAGGAGACACAATAATAGGCTTAAACAAAGGCATAGAGGTGTATTGCTCTATAGTATTGTTCCATATTGCAAATGTTTCAATTCTTAATTGTATTTGCCTAGTTCTACTTTTCATTATAGTGAGGTTTGCAATATATACTTTATCTGTGTAAGAACCTGAGCATATGGATTACTTATAAACAGGGAAGAGGAAGCTCTTGTCCTAAATAGGACACTGTGATACAGAAACATATGCTTTATTTGAAAAGGCTTATGAGGGGGATCCTCGAGCATTTTTGAACTGTAATATTAATATGAAGGCTTCACTTCCAAATGTGGAGAAAGCCAAATGCGTGCCCCAAATACATTCTTACCTTTTGCCTGTAAGTAACGATCACACAAAACTGGGTGCACAAACATCTACTTTTATGTATATTTGATTGCATGGGTTTGTATGCACAGAAGCTGCTAAACTAGCAAAATGTCATCTATTTATTTATTGATACATTTTTGAGTTGGTAACATTTGAGTTATTTTTGAATTGGTTGTAAAGCTGTATTTCTTAAGAAAAATTATTACCTGAGATGGCTGAATATCTACTTCCACCTGCATTATCCTAAAATAAATAATCCTGGGTTTTGAGGTGTGAATAGGTTTCCTAGTAATGAAGACTAGGCTTGAGTCAGTCGTAGTTACATGTGGCTATGTTTCTAGTCCGTGGGAAATTTCAGATACCCAAAGGGCAACTAGGTTTCTCCCATCAGTTGTCTTTTTGAAGAAGTCTTTTGCCTCTTTCTCTTCAAGTCTGGACAAGACTAAAAATAAAATAAAAGAATGACTGCTTTGGGGTTTGGATGGGTTTCCTAGAGCATCTTCAAGAGGCTCAGGTTTTGAAATCTGCAAAGGACTCCTGCAAGTGAGGCTGAAGCATTCAGAAGAGCCACTCAGCAGTTGACAGAGTCCTTGATTGTTTGGGTGGAGGACCAAAGAGCATCCTCCTTCTTTTGAACCTCTATTTCTTGGGACTCTGCATCAGGAACAGAAGTTTGGGCATAGGTGACACAGCATTCTTCTTGGCAGTACTTTAAAACCATTATAAAATGTACTCCACAAGATGTTGGAGTTACCACATATCTTATCCCTTGCAGTCGTATTGTGAAACGCGTTTCTTCAACTTTGCTCTTTCCAAAAGTCCTGGAACTTTATTGCATCAATATGAGACTAAAGAGAGAAAAAAACACATGTTTCAGTCAGATGGTTAAAAATAGGGAGGAAAGTTTTCTTGGTTGACAATTTGTCATTTTGCATGTGTTCTCCTTGGGGAAAGTAGTGGATACGATACCTTGATAAGAACTTCACTGAAATAGGAAATGTGTGTGTCTTTTCTGCCAAAAATGTGGGAAATTGAATATCTTATGGCTAAATCAAAGGATTTTAATGAGATGTTTGAAGGGCAAGAGGCAAAGCAGCCTGTTTCTACTTGAGAAGAGCAACACCTTGTAGAAAAGTATTAATTAACACAATATTGACTGTGATGTAATACAGGGAGTAGAGGGGTCCAAACTTTAAAAATAAGCTTGTTATCATGGTAACCTACCTAAATCAAAGGTTATCCTTTGATATATCCAATACGTCTACATCTGTAGCTGTCTCTACTTACACCGAAAGCAAAACCTGTATTTAATACCGTGGTAGCCTAAATGTGGGTTGCCAAAATCCAGTCTGTTTGCATTCTGTTGGCTCTTCTGTGCTGGCTGCAGGATATCATGGAGAGTACCATGGAAAAGGCAGAGCCAGGACAGGTAGAAAGAGTCATACTGATGACCAAGGTCAAAGGACTAGGTGGGCATAGGGACTAGGAGGGAGATGTGAATGCAAATACAGCTTTGTAGAGCCTGGAAGGTGAAGACAAGGAGCCTAACCTCGATGCAGAAGCAGAAATGGAGCCAGCAAAGATGTCGGAGGAATAAAGCGATACAGGCAGAACGGTGGGTGAGGAGTTAGATGGCAGTGTTTTCAGAAAGCTGGTGAAAAAGAAGTCGATAAGTGGAAGCCCCTGAGTGAGTGCCTGGCCTTTAGCCTCCAGAGACTTGTATCAGTAAGGAAGCTGCACAGGGTGGTTAGGGCTGAGGTTGGGGTTAAAATAATAAAATTCTGTGTGAGTTAGCATTCATTGGGGTCCGATTGTGTGGCAAAGGTGGGAAGCGAGTGACGATTGCCTGACTTGTAACCAGTTGAATAGAAGCCCTGGGGTGTGGGAGCTTTTATAGGTTGTTTTTCTTCCTTGTATATGTATATACTCAGCAGCATTTTCTGAGGGAGTTGCACTAATTAACTCTTCTCTCCACCCACACCCTCTTAAATCTCAGCTGAGTACAGGGGCACCTATCAGAATGTTATATATGGGACACAAGGTCCTTTCTACCCAGCCCAGGCAGCCAGCTGTTCAGGTTTTTGAAGCAGATGTTTGAGCCTGAATCTCAGTAATTTTGTGTGATTTGGGTTGGTAGCTAATGGAGGCCAACTTACTTATTTGGGAAACTTCCAGTGAGGTAGAGATGCTTACTCTAGATGGATTCCTATCTAGCAGCCTATAGAAGCGGCACTCTTGGAATCCTCCTACATTAAATGATTCTTTTCTTTATTCTTTCAAGTGCTTGCTGACCTCATTTATATAGCATTTCACAGGGTACATCTGGTTTTGGTTGTTTCATGACTTAGTGTTCCAGTTTGCAGCGTTGTGATTTAAAACACGGTGTCAGGGCTGTGATATACAACTACCTGTGACCTGGACGTTGTTGCTGTTGCTCTCTCGGGCACCGCTCCTGCTGCGGGCTGGGCTCCTGCTGCTGCGCAGGGTGGCCACCACTGGCTTCTCCGTCCCCTCCAGCCTGTCCTTCCTTTGTGCTGTTAGACACCGCTTCTCCTAGTGTCTAATACTCCTGCCTGGCTATAGCGTTTGCTTCCCACTAGAATTTCTTGAGCTGCAGGTTATCTTACAGCATCGCCTTTTTCTTTTGCTGCAGTCCATTTTCTGAATTCGGGTGAGTGGGAGTAGATGCTCTTACTCATATTAAGACAATTTGTGCAGGTTATTTGTGCAAATAATACTCCACTGTGCAGTATGAGCTGCTGGCAGAATTGTTTTCTCTGATGCTCAGCATCTGTACGTCTCCTTTGAGTGTGAGTTTACATACGCTGTCCAGAATCCTTTTCTGGAGCAGGAGCATTTTGGTCTTTATCCAAGGTGTGACATCTGTCTCACTGGGGCTAAAAATACTCAGGTAACTCTATTGAAGTTTGTTTTTTTTTTTTGATAGAAGAGTTAATGATAATGAGATGAATGATATAATTCCTTTTTTCCCCCCCTTCTTTTATTTTCCTTTCTAGAGTTGCCCACGCCTTTCACAAATATACATCTATCAAAGATAATACATGTCATAATTTTACACACACAGAGGAACATGTTTGAATGGGAGCTGAGATTCTGCTTAAATGTGTCACCAAAATGTTCAAATGATAGTCTCATCAGTTTCAGGATGGATTGTCAATTTAGGTGGCATTTAACACTAATATGGTTCAACATCATAAAAACACTTTTTTAGAATTTGGTAATTTATAATAACTTGGTTTAAGGCAGAAACGTTGGAAATTTGCTTGCATTAAGTTACTACTTAAATAACTAGGAGCTAGAGAAGGAGTGAAACTAGACTAGAATATAAAATATATTTACTTAAGACCCATGAAATGATTAAAAGTGCGAAAATAAGGTAGCTGGCTTAATGAATATTAATGCTTCGCTCTACTGTTTTACACTTTTCTTTTCCACTCTTCTTTATTGAGTTACTTGATGGTGCATTTTACATCAACAAATGTGTGCTCATTTTGAAGTGAAACCTTTTGAAAAATCATAAAAATGAAGGACTTACAGGTTTTCTAGAGGATGAGATTAATGACGACATTTGATACCCAGATGCACTGCTTGCTTTGCTGAAATCTGAAGAGATGAAGGCCACTGGCTAGATAGTATTCTCTGCAGAGGGACATCACAAGTAAGATCATACCTACTCAGTACATATTTGCTGATCAGGTTAACAGGAATTATTTTTTTTTCCCCAGAGAGTGGGAGGGAACAGGAATTCTGAGTTTAGTAAAAAAATCCCACAAACCAACCAGTTATTAAATATTCAGCATTGTGGGGGAGGGCAGAGGTGCCATACATGCCAATGTAGTCACTTCTATGTATCTCGTTACAGAACCATAGAGTGGTTAGAATTTGAGGGGACCATAAAGACCATCGAGTTCCAACTCCCCTGCCATGGGCAGGGACACCTCCCACCAGACCAGGTTGCTCCAACCCCATCCAGCCTGACCTTGAACCCCTCCAGGGATGGGGCAGCCTTGGCTTCTCTGGGCAACCTGTTCCAGTGCCTCATCACCCTCACAGTAAAGAAGTTCTGCCTAAGATCTTGTCTAAATCTCCCCTCTTCCAATTTAAAACCATTATCCCTTGTTCTGTCACTCCACTCCCTGACCAAGAGTCCCTCTCCAGCTCTCCTGCAGCTCCCTTCAGAT